>WURV02127206.1:0-19192 GCA_011762755.2 Epimenia babai
CCTCAGCAAGTCATTTATCCCCGATTGCTGGAGTAAACCTGTCTCTAAAATGGGTAGATACTCGATATTATCCTTGGCGGGGTGATATGTGAGTGTCGAAGGGTATTGTATATGCGCTGAATAGCTGCCAAAAACATTTCATTGTGAACCGCATTTGAGAGCCTTTCTTGGCTGATACTTGCGGTATATAAATGTTGTACTTTACCTTTTACCTTTAGATCACGAATTTCTGCTTCGTCATCTTGAACGTTGTTATAGTATTGAAGGCCAGGTCCTTGACTGGCTTAATTCGTATCTTGGTAGGAGGCATCAAACTGTTGTCATCGGTGAACATAAATCGTCTAATTGAGTGCTTTCTTGCGGTATCCCCCAAGATTCTTTATCGGGCCCACTGTTATCCACTCTTTATTCGTTTCCTCTTGGTGACCTTTGGCGTCATCTGAGTGTGAATTTTCACTTTTATGCCGACGACTGCCGAGGTTTTTTTTCCCCGACGTTTCTTCAGTGAGTAACCCAATGTCTGATTCTCTGCTTAGAATTAAAGACTGGATGTCCCTCAATCTTATGAAATTGAATGATAAAACTGAAGTCCTTGTTATCAGGCGCAAGCATTCGGACCCCTGTTGTAATCTGTCAGTTATGATCAGCACTGAACGTCTTAGCACTTTAGACACCGCATGAACCCTTGGTGTCAACTTGGATAAAAAACTTATTCTTGTCTGATGATATGAATTCCGTATGTCGATACTGTTGCATACAACTATGCTACATGCTACATCAGACACGTAAGACTGTATATTAGTCGCGCTACTGCTGAGATAATAATCTGTTCTATTATCGTCTGGCATTTGGACTACTATAATTCTCTGTTGGTCGGAGCATCTCATTCACAGGCTACAGCTTGTACAGAACAGTGCCTGTCGTTTTGTTGTTCAAATTTCTCAATTTTCTCATATATCTAGGTTGGCAACGTTTGTCTTCCAAGCCATTCATCAGATGGATCAGAAATAAAAATGTCTCGCGAGATGACATCAATAACCAATATAGGATCACGAGATCATGCGATAATGAGGTCGAGTACTAACACATGATGATTCAGGATTCTCAACATGGATATAAAAATAACGAGAGGTCAAATACATCCTAAAAATTGAATTTGCATGATATAGACACTAGTAAAAAGATGTGTTTTTAGGTTTTGCCTAAAAATAGAAAGTAAGTTAGATGCAGGGCCAGTGGTCATGAAGCACCCCCAGTCGGACATAAGTGATAACCAGTGTAAAATTGTACTAACTTGCTAGCAATTTGTCTCTAGACCTTAAATGTCTTATGTGGCTGATAAAATGGAATCAGTTCTTTTATGTATGATTGAGCAAGACCATGTAATGCCATGTAAATATAGATAAGTACTTTGAACTGGATACGCGTTGCTATAAATAATCTTAATGGACCAATCAATGATCATTTGGGGTTATGATAAGTGTATATAAAAACTTTATGCGGGTAAATACAGTGTTTTTTCCTCAATTAGACATCATTACTCTATGGCAATGGCCATGTTCACGCTTGGCAAAGTACGCTGTTCTCCTATAACGCGGGTTGAATACTTGACGGTGGATGGCATGTCAAGTGACGGAATTCCGGTTCACCCAAGTGATGCCAAATGTACCAAACTATCGTGAAAATAGAGAGTATGAGTCACAGTGTACATCTTGCGTACTTACATGATCGCCTACGTATTTTGTTGTAATTTCATCCGATATAGTAATGATTAGGCATTGGTAATATTAATTTATTCAAAATGTATATGCTATAGCTTAACGATACAACGTCGAGCCCTAGTGCTGCGACAGTATATTATTGCGTCTGCGTTGCCAATATTTTTTTCGGGTGCCAATGGACTTATGCATGCAGTCGTAGACAGAATTTAGGCAAAACTATCAGATTTTGTAAGTGAATTAGGACAGTTCGTACTTGGAATGAGTAAAACTAGGAAAAGCTCGCAATACTTAGTATTAACTCTTGTAGTGCTACCATCATTTTGGAGTCTCTTCAGGAAATGGACTGAAACTTGTGAAGTATAACAGTGAAATAGCAAAATATGTACGTTCGCTTTGGTTCAAGTACTTAATATTACTACTATCTGGGCCACTAATTGATAATGTATCTTGATATATTATATATAATAGCGTATTAAACTGCCTGTACAAATACCTTAATATATATTTCTTTTTTTCAGATGAATGCAAAATTACAATGTCCGTAGTGTAATAATTAAGGCCTAACGAAGTACTTACTAAGTAAGGAGTCATTTTGGTATCAATTTGTGGCAATTGCATAAATCACACAAACACAGTGGCTATGTTTTCATGTAGAATACAGTACAAATATTTTTGTTGGAGTTTCAAAATAGTGGACTTCTAATGCATATTTTTGTTGCAAGGCAACCTATGCCTATGGTGTGACGAGATCTAATGAGTTGTCAAGATAGTAGAATTTTTTCCTGCAATCTCAACTTCCCAAGAACCGCTTATCACAGAGGTCTGATATTTGGCAGATATTATTCTTGGGTTAGTCTCTTCCAGATTTGTTCATGGTATTGTCATCGCAGTTAGGGGAAGTAACTTCTGTCAATGTTCATATTTTTCTTCAATCTAAACTTCTCAAGAACAGCTTATCGCAGAGGTCTACCATTTAGCAGATATTGTCCTTGGGATGGTCTCTTCTAGATTTGTTCATGCTATCGTCATCGCAGATTTGTTCATGCTATCGTCATCGCAGATTTGTTCATGCTATCGTCATCGCAGATTTGTTCATACTATCGTCATTGCAGCTAGGGGAAGTAACCTATGCTGATTATTTTTTCTTAAAAATTCGTTTCAATAACCGCTCATCGCAGAGGTCTGCCATTTGGCGTTACCATCTTTCAGATTTGTCCAGCATCTCGTCATGGGAGCAAAGAGGGGGAGTTTCTATCGACTCTTTAATTCGAAAATTTTTATTTCCATGTTGGCTTAGTGTGAAGGTCTGCTATTTGTCAGATATTTAGATTTCTAAATATCTATTTTAGCAATTAAATGTGATTTCAGCCTAGGTTTTTTCCACCGATCCATATTTTCTTGTTTTAGTGTCGTAATGGGTATTGTCTGGTCTTTTTAGCCTCATGTCCTGTTTTAGTGTCGTAATGAGTATTGTCGCGTCTCTTTGCCTCTTGCTTTGTTTCAGTATCGTAATGGGTATTGTCAGGTCTCTTTGGCCTCTTGTATTTGATGTTAAGCAGTTTCCTTGTCTTCTTGTGATATCAAGTTGGCCTCCTTGGCCTCTTGTTCTTTTCTTGCTCTTTTTTTGCTCTTTTTTCTTCGGGCTGGCATCTTGAGGCTGAGGCCTGTTGGGCCTCTTGTTATTTGATGCAACAATATGGTGTGTTATAAATTTTTATGGTCAATTTAGAAACAGTGTCGGTTGCAATAAAATTAATCTGTTCAGGAAATCTTTAATAGTAGCAACCAATAATAGAGACATATTTGTCATTCATTTTAACAAAAAATAGTTATATTTCTTGGTAAAAAATAATTTGTTATAACGACGAACTCAATTTAAAAATCGGTCTCGAAAGACTTAATTTTTAATAGTCCTTGAATCCATTCTAATTTACTTTAGAATCATAATTACGTGTTAACTATTTTTTTTGGTATTTTTTGCAACATTCTGATTAATGAAGACACTTTTTTGTGGGTTTTGGTAAAAGCGAGAACTAGTAATGATCTATTTAATGCTCAATACCAAACAGACTAAGTATTTCCATAGACTGGAGATGAATACCTTGAAGGTTAACTTGATATGGAAGCTTGAGATTTTGTGTAGGCACACAGGATTTGCATTTATTTGAGGTAATGCAAAAACCCATACTGTAACATGAATTATCAACGAATTATACTATACTGGGATACTGTTATCTATCGAGATGTATTGAGATATGTATCACACCTCCACGTCTACCCCCCTCCCACACAGGATATCCTACGAGTTGATGGGTGAATGAGATAGCTTTTATTGTGTCACTAAATTCTAATGTATGCACTACGCAATCTGACAAGCACCGGATATGCTTCCTCCCCCCCTCCCCCCAACAATACTTTCATTGACTGTGCTACAGTCAAACCTCTCATCGTAACTACAATGAGTTCTCAATAGTCCAACACCCTATAGTACAACATGCGTAGACTTTTGCCACTACGGTGATACTTAGCAAACAGTATTTCCTCTCTTCATAGTAGTTGTTACTTCGACATGTCGGACTTCCAACATCTTTTTTCAGTAACTAATAATATTATGTGTTTTTTTCTGGCGATAATGCGACATGCGACTAGCCTATGTCAGACAATGATTACGCTCCCAACAAAGGAGTCTGTGAGTAACAATAGACTGGGAGGTCGTCAGCGGCGGCGTTGTCATCATCATTATTATTGGGATGGATAAATGAGGCTCGGATATGTAAGCTACACACTGTGTTTGGTTGGTTCTCACCATTCATATCTATAAAAACCACTTGACATTTGCAACAAAATTGCAAATCATAAACCTGTAGCAGAATATTTCAAAAGAAAGATTTTCGCGTGTCCATATTACACCAAGTGTCCAGAACCAACGCCTAAACTGTCAAGTAGAACTAAAGTGTAATCACTCAACTCAACACCTTACAACACCCTACACGATTACAATCGTGACATTGGCTTCCTATCACATTACCGGGACTGCCACAGCCACAACACCTCATACATCTGTCACAAAACACATCTACCTTAGTCCATTCATTGCTATTGACACCTTACAATATTTGTTTGATACATAATCGCATTCCCTCTCTTCTTGTACTTGCACCAATTTTTTCCATTTACTGACCCAACGTGATTTCATAGGTCTCTATCAACTCATTACTCAATACAAATATAGCGCTATCGACTCAGTCTGTACCAGTCCAGTTGTTACTTGTCATTGTCACATATTTACATTGTCATTGTGCAGCATTGTTATATAATTCATTTGTCAGTTTGCTCACGTTCTTATTGGACAGTAGTGCTCTGTTCACCTGCGTTGTTCACCTGCATTGTAATTCCTACTTTTATCATATGATGAAGTGTCCCTGCGAAAGCTTGTGATCAAATACACTCATTAGTCTACATGAAAGGTGTTGCTCTTAATATTTTACCGTTACTATAAATTAGACTAATACACTAGACACTCTTATGTTCACAATTGCGGTGAACGTATTGACTTTAATTTATTTACATTTCATTATTGCTGTGGTTATTTTATGGCGCTATTAAGGAGAGGTTATATTACTTTAGTTTCTCCGCAAGTTAACCTTAGCAAGCAGGTGTTATTTCTTTGTAGATTATGAAAATGCAGTGTTTATTATTTATTGTCTAGGTATCGGTTTCGATACACATGCACAATGCATTTTTGCATTTCTGACAGATTTGGGTTGCCTTGTTAGCCAACTCCTATCATAGAAAAAGTAATTACACCCGAGTATACTTTTATATGATAGCCTGTAATATATTTGTCAGGATATATTTGAAAAAATATTGCATTATTTCTTAGATATATATTGACTTTTTATATAATGTACAAAATTAGAAATAATAGATTAACCGGATTTCCAGTAGTGATAATACACTGTGGTATGTACATTCCCCCTACCTAGTTTCTAAAACTTAGAACAAAGGAATGGATTTCATGTATCATTGTCCCCATAAAAGTATATATTTAGTGTGTGTCATTTTTCTTGAGACAGATTGTGTCGGATTTTCCCCGATATATGTATCCTTTTCCATGATAAATATATCACTTTCCCTGATATATGTATTGCTTTCCCCAATATATGTATTGCTTTCCCCAATATATGTATTGCTTTCCCCAATATATGTATCGTTTTCCCAAATGTATTGTTTATAGTACATCGTTAATGTGATCTTCAAAAAGAGCCACATAACTTGAAATATAATAAAGCAATGACACTCTGGTCACTTTATCTTCATTTTGCAAAACTCTAACGAGTTCATATACTGTATATTTGGATGGTGTTGAACAAGAAACTGATTATATGAATTCTGTATTTGGCTCATATTAATTGATCATTGCACAGGTAGGTACACGTGTACGTTTACCTGAATTATTATTACACCTGTTGTCTGAATATATTTACCGCCCAAATCATCCCTCTATTCTTAATATTCTTAAGCTCCGCGAGCTAAATGATAGCCATCAACCAGCGTCATCGTGTCATCATGTCAAGCTAGTCACAATGGTCACTGTAGCTTCTATTCATCTATGTGTCTCCAACCCCCTCAGATAAATCTCACCCCTGTGGTACCATGTGTGAAGTATGGCTCTTTTTCCCAATTTTATCTGTCTGGGAACATGCCATAGTTACCTAGGCTATACACTATATTGTCAGTGACTGGCATCACATGAACATGACCTTACATTTAACCTCAATGACTTTGGCAACAGTGGTGTGCTACCTGTATGTGCTATTCATTCATTCACAGGTATAGAATTTACTCTAATTGATATAAGTAGCAGTGTATTCGCATCCCCAATACATTACATGTTTATTGTCAGTGATATTCATAGCAATGTATCTCCATTAGCAATGAATCTCCATTAGCAATACACTACATTTATTCCTTGTAATATCAGTAACAGTCAATGCACATCCAAATTACTGTATATATGTAACTTTTATTTTCAGTGAAATTGGTAATAGTGGATTTCTATCTGAAGTACAATTACAGTTATTTATTTTTTCTGAGCTCCCTAGTAGTGGGGATCCATAGTACAATACATTTATTCCTGCTCACCATGATAACATGTTATTTAAATGCTATACTGCTGCAATAAGAACATCTTTTAATTGTGATAATTTATAAAGGTAAAGGCGAGGTTTTGGTGCTACTTTATAATGAAATGTCAGTTGCGCGTACAACATTGCCCTGTTACATCCCTAATATATTTTTATAATGAACCATGACAAATCTTTCTCAATATTCAAGCACGAAAATCTAGCTCATTTCCTATTTCCTTATAATGTCATATAGTGAAGAGAAATGCACAGAAAAAACCTATACCTCTGATGGGTATAGCTGTATAAGTATTACTATTGCCTTTAATGTCATATAGTGGTAAGTCCCATCATTATACATCAATATTTTAGTTCAGAATAACGAAGGTACCCAATTCATTATACGGTGGAGTTTCATTATTTATAAACTGATAATGTCTTTTATAATTTACTAAATGTAAAATACGTAAATGTAAATTAAAATCAACTTGTTGAAGAAAAACAATGTGATTTCTGCTATGCACGATTACGAGTTACAAGGTCCCCATATCTAATCGATGTCTCTTAAATGTAAAAATGTACATAAATAAAATGATCAAGCACAAAATTTTTTTGACCAGCTTTGATGAAAAATGAGATGTTTTTAAATAATTCATAGTAAATGTGATGCAACCACGGTTTTTTTACATGTCCTTTACAGTACAAACTCCACTCAAAAACAGGTCCCATATAAAGATATTATATTGAAAACCAGTATGATTTATCGGGCACATCAGGTCACGATGTCCCCCTTTGTCAATATATGACTGTCATATAATGTGATAATTTATTTTAATTTGCCAATTTAAATCGCTGACCAATTTGTGATATTACTGTTTCTACATAACGCATGACTGGTGAATATATGTTATGTCTTATTTCTGTGAATGAGACACTTTCAAAATGCCGTAACCAACTGCAATGGCAAGTAATTGATGTATAATACACACTATCAATTATTTACCCATTATAGTATACCTTTACAACGATTTTTCTACATGAGAAAATTTATGACTCGACCTTTCACAGGAGTCATCCTATCAGTTGCTCGTGACTGTCAAAGTTTAATCAATCCACTCTGCCCTATTATAAAGTCAATTTCCTGTTCATGTTTTTAATTTTGCATAGGAATAGCTATCCAGCTAAAACTTTGTTATATACATGTCTGTCTTTTCCCGCATGCCCATGGTTCCAGCAGTGACATACACTTCAGGTATACTCATTTAATTAATATTGGATGTACGTAAATATATTAAATCCTTATTATTCAACGGTATTTTCATTGTACTTTGTACTTAGTTATTCATATTGCAATTGGATTCCAGTGTAATGTGGTCTCATTATCAACTTGGTTTTTGCTTTGTAGTTTTCTCCCAAGATAAGAAGTAGATAACTACATGCACTATTTGCACCTTTGCTTCTTTTTCAGCATATCAGTAGAAGCTGTTTAGTTAAGAAAGATGGTGGTCATGTACCTATCTGTTTATGTGTGTACGTATGTATATTCATGTACACGCGCATGTGTATATTTATTAAGTATCTTTCCGATAAAATACCTTGCATTAGGACGCATACTGTATAGACGCATCCAATGGGACGCAGTGCATTAAGATATATGGGATTTTAGACATATGTTGATTAGATGCATCAAACATTATTAGAGCTCTGAAAATACTTATTAAAAAAGTTAATTAGGCATATATATCTCGCAATTTAAAGCCATGAGTGCAGCTTGGCAAATGACAGTTTGCGAGGACTCACAGGGGGGTTGGCAGCTGTATATTAGGCGCTGGTGAGCCACTCGCAAGTTTACTAAATTTTGCTAAATTTACTGACCATCGATACTGAGAAATGATTGTCTAATAAGAATATGGAAGAAAATAGTGTTTTCAAATGTGTATTTTTCATTCTTCGACATAGTTACCTGATGAAACATTTTTAGTCTATGCGCAAGATCGTGCTTCAATAAATTTCTTTTAGTCTTAAAAGGTACCACTGTCTATTTCTGTTGTGTAAATAAATACAAAAGATCAATTAGATAACGAGGTGTTATTTGCATATAAACTACAGTAGAAATTGATTAAATATTAATCACATGATTATAAAATGGCCTATTTGACTAAAATTTTGCAGTAACTTCTACATCTTTAAATTTTAGTAACTTTTCTAATGTGTATTTTACATTACGCGTCTTACTATTCACGAGTTTGATTTTTTCTGAGTTTCACTTACTAGCGTCTTAGGCCCACTCTATACGACATTTTATCATCGATACATTTTAATTAAAATAAATAAAAACGATGCTAAAATGTCCGTATGCTGAGATTAAAAACGTCTCGGACATTCTAAGTTAAATTCAGATGTTCAAATCGTCTGGTTGAGATGTTTTATAGAATTATAATCGTCCGAAAAATGTCTCCTCTGCATACTTTGTTTTTAAGACGACACGATTAGAATGCAAATGAGATCGACTGATGGGATTCTTTTCCTCAAACGCATGTTTTTTCTAAGGGCAACAACTCGTAATCACTTTTCCTTTCCGTAATGTCGTCTGAAATTGTGAACTTCGAAGATGGGTACCTGCGTTGTTTGTTGGTATTTTTAATTACAAAATACAGGAATCTCGAAAAATAGCATCACACTGTACATATTAGCCTTTAGAAAGTTTGAACAAGAATGACAATAATCAGCCCATACATACTGCCATAAATTACGATATCTGTCATTATGAACAAACATTCTTCTTTTACTAGCAACAGCATCATAATTCGATTCTTCAATCTTCGTCTATTTCTCTAATTTAACAATTTTTTCAAAGTGAAAATTTTATTCGATGCGAGACCCGTGCCATTTTCGATGATTGTCACGTGATTTACACGTCACTTTCCACGAGTGATAATAGGAAATGAGGCATCTGTAAAACGCCGTATGGGGGTTATTAGAACGACGTATGCGGGTTATTAAAACGACGTATGCAGACGCTCTGTATTACGGACGTCCTAATTTAAAATCTAATCGTGTCGAATGTAAAACGTGGTATAGAGTGGGCCTTACACATATGTCTAATAGACACACGCATATAAATGGAAAAGAAACGTGCACAGTATATGCTATGCATATGTCAGAAGACATTTGATTTATGACATATTTAAATAAAGTGACATAGAATTCAGTAGCTATAACTTGACTGACATATTAATGCACGGTAAAAGATTAAGGGCAATCAATAGCTTTTATGTAAACTAATTTTATTGATCACAAGCTGTCCTATCAACAGTATGCTTCATCCAGTGATAAAAGTAGGAATTGCAACTAAGGTTTATATACAGGTGAATAGAGCGCAAGTGTCTAACAAGCGAGAAAACTGACGAAAGAATTATATAGCAATGCAAAATCACACAAACAGTATAAATACGTGACTATGACAGGTAAGAATCTCAGTGATAGGGACTGAGCAGATTGCTTTGTTCTTGTTCCTGATTGCTACTATCATTAGACTAACATGGCTACCTACTCTTTATTAGGGCAAATCACCATTGGCAGGACAAAATTATTATTTATAGTTCAGGTGCGACTATTTTTATCATGTTAATGGGGGTAGCCAATGTGGTTCTATTAAAAGCTGGAGAGAAATGCACAGAAAATAAACCTATACCTATTGGTCATTTTCTGTACATTTCTCTCTAGCTATTTTTATCATGACCATGACAAAAAACTGTACACAGGACTATTTGTGATCCTTATATCAAGTAATCAGAGCATATGCATAAGTATAAAAAATGTTAATCAGGTAACAAGCAGTAGGAAATTAGGTCAAAGTTCGCACTTAGAATCTTCATAAATTGCATTATTTCTCACTCAGTTTCCATTTCCAAATCATTAACCATATATTCAAAATCATTAACCATTTAGTCCTACTATAGGTCAAAGTTTTTACTGTGCATTTCTATCCAGTTACTTAGATCACCACAATGGCTACGCCATTTACTTGACTTTCAGTCTGTACTTCTTATTTTGTGACCTCTGGACATCAGCTTAATACACTGGTTTATTTTGTGATAGTAAATAAGAAAAAGAAGGTAGCACCTAATAAGAGTAACCAAAATTTATTGAAAAATAACCTTTTTATTATTATTTGTATTGACTAATGCGGCTATCCCACCTCAGTTTATCATATTAGTTAATAATGATTCATTCTACTTTTTGAACTGTTTAATATCCCGGTTTTGAGACTTTTTAGCCCCGTGTTCCTCAAGAAATATCCTACCTGAACAGTTCAAGGATCCTGTCTTACATCGTATTTGTTGAATGGGTCAAAGGCCGTATGTAATCAAATATTGGGATTATATTCATGAAGTCATGATTTACATTTATACAGTCTGTCTTTTTGGTTAATGAAGGATGACGGATAGAGTAATCTGGGTCATCCAAGCTATCATTGTAGTGCATTGTAGATTATATGACGTATAATAATACACTCTATACTCCTACTAGTAAGTCACATTATTAGCCAACAAAGCTTAGCTGTCTGTATTTAGTGATTTGATTCCCTGTGGCTATATCTCACCCCGTTGTTATCTTAATCCAAGGGATTATCTACTATCACAAACAGTTATAGTTATTTCACTTGCTGGTAAAGAACGATAACAGCCGCCTATCTCCATTCATCTTTGATGTCAGCCACATTTTATTTGACAAGCACCATGATGTTGTTTCGTTCACAATGTATGTTGAGTATTTCGTGTAGTTCCCTCAAACTTTGTAATTAGCTAGGTTGCGTAACTGTAATTAAATCATTCAAAATTAATATCTCAGTCATTGTGAAATAATGTAATACGGTCATAGTAACTCATAGCAGTGGTTCTCATATTTCTAAAGCTAGGGGCCCCAATTGGAGAAAGTACAGGATGGGGCAGATGGGACGGGTGTGTTTTTTATTTCAGATGTTCCTAGTTGCAATAGGCATATTTATGGCCAAATAGCAGCTTTATAATGGCTAGAATAATGAATATTGTACTCGATGAATTGATACTCCAAATAATTTGAATTTCAAGAAACGAAGATATGATCACTAGATATACATACAGGTATTTGCAATTATCCGGCTTATACTTCCCACTGGTACTTATTGGCGCTTCAATGTTAGTTTGAACCTACGACCACCATCATGATAACTTTCATGTTACCACTTTAAAATTTATTAATTTTATTTGATTTCGATTCAGTTTTGTACTAAAAATCACAATAGACTCGTTATAACTACAATCGAATCATCATTCGGGATGAATTGACACTTGTCAGGTGTTCAATGTGAACAGATTTCCAATCAAGTTGCTACTCTTGTGTTTTGTCGATCAAAACGATTACAATTCAGTCGTGTAATATAAACTTATTCAAAAAATTGTATTTTAAACAATGGCTGACAGTTTTGTATTGCTGAAACTACCGTACTGGCTGCTATATAAGTCGCACTTTTTAAGGTCTCTAACCTAATTATAAATAGGGGGCGCGACTTATATTATGCACTTACTGTATATCATGAGTTAAAATTAACAGACGATCCGGAATACTGATATTTGTGACCATTTTGACAGCCACTTTGCCCTTATTTTCCCGATTTAGCTGCGTTCACGCTTCAAAACTGACAGTCACATGATTTTAGTCACATGACCCACTAGGCACGTGAAACGTATTCATCTTGTCCAATAATAATCACTTTTGCAGAAGAATTTGCAATTCAATGCGATATACCCGGAAGTGAATTTAATCGCAAGAAATTTACGCTGTTGTAAAATTTTTCTTTATTATTGTGTTACAGTTGATTTATTTTAACAATATTAGCTCCGAATTAATAGCGCAACTGCAGACACTATCCGATTTAGCTGCGTTCTCACCTCTAAACTGACAGTCGCGTGATTTTAGTCACATGACCCACTAGGCACGTGAAACGTAATCATCTTGTCCAATAATAATCACGCATGACTTTTGCAGACGAGTTTGCGATTTAAAGCGATGTAGCCGGAAAGGACTTTATCGCAAGAAATTTACGCTATTTTTCTTTATTATTGTGTTACAGTCGTCGAAATCACTTGCAGGTGCATGTACATCGAAGTAAAAAACAATGGCGATAATTGCCAGGGCCCTATTGTCAATAAGTCTCGAACCACCTGATCATTATAGACAAATGGGTAATCAACGAATCCACTTCCTACTTCCTGTCTGTTATGACAGTTTCGATTTCAGTTTGTAAACAAAAATAAGGCAAGTCAATATTGTTGCAAATGTTTCATTATTATTTAAAAGAACAATTAAGTTAAAGGTGAGATATCAGTGCTCCAATGAAGGGATGCGACTTATACGATGCCGCGACTTATACGGAGGCCAGTCCGGTAAGTATGTCTATAGGAATATACACTAACAAGCCCTTAAGTGATCGATCTCTACTACAGCGAAACAATCTAACCTAATAAATAAAAGTAATAATAAATAATAAATATGAGGCTGTTATATACCATCCCCCCATTCCATACTCACGAGGTTAAATAAAATGAAATTTTATTGATCTATAGTGCCATTTTAACACATGGCTATCAGAGAGACTTTACAAATTCATGGTTACTATGATTAACTGGAATCACAAGGAATACGGTTCAAAATCGAACTCGGTATACCATGATTAAATCGAAAGTAAAATTGTCTTATATGGTGGTCCACAGTACTAAAACACCGATATGAATTTGGAAAAATAATAATTAAAAAATATAAACTCAGAACCATAGAGTACTGTCAACTCATAATCAATTTTTAAGGTAATTTTACCAAGCATTTGTCGGAGGATATTCAATACATATTACAACAAAGTTACCTCAACTATGCAATATTAGTCCATGCGAGCTAAGGTCCATTTGGTAAAATGACATATTTCCAAGGGTTTATAAATCTTACAAAACACTATTAATTCAGGCAATCACTCCACTGACATATTGCTTGGGAGACTACATTGTTTTATAGTTTGGCTTTAACTATTTTGAACACTGACCATGATGTGCAGGCGACTGTTTACGGTCATTTCAACTGTCAGACATGTTTGTATACAAAAGGGTCATCCTATGGCTACCTGTTGTGTCGTATTTAATTTGAATTTATGAAATTAGCGAGTGGCCCTCAGCTGTCCATGACTGTGGAATAAATGCCATTCTTAATTTCACTTAGTGATACTATTTGTGTAAAAGATACAGGCTTATATGTTGTTAATGATAAAATAACACGAAACAAATTATTTAAAGTTCAGGTTCAGTTTTGGAATTTTCTAAAGTCTTAATATAATAATCATCACATAGTTTTGGTTTCAAAATACTAAAAGATATTCTTATAAACATGTTTTAAATTATCTTTAGGTATGAAAGACTAAAGTCAATTAACAACTATGTAAATAAACAATATTTGATAATTTTATATTTGTTAGTAACTTGAGATTTTTTAACAATACATCTGAAAGCTAAAATCATGCAATGAACAAACTTGACTTGAAAATAAATTGTCATAATAATTTTGAAATAATTTTTCTTAATTTTACTGTAATAATTTTCACCAAGTTTGAATTCTAGAACAAGTACAGAATTTTGATGAAGTTTTGGACATTTGCAATGCAGTATTGATTTTATTAATTTTTTCAACACAAAGGCATAAAATTTGGGTTTCTTTTATTGTAAAATTCAATCAACTTTTACCACATTTTGGTGAGCCTCTCAAAGCCTCTATTGCCTAAGCAAACAGTATATACTACTCAAAACTTCTTAAGGATCACCTATATTTATAACTATATACATCAAAATATCTCTTGTGATATATTGTGATATATAATATTTGTGATAATTTTATATAATAAAGGTATGGTACTATCTATTTCATCACAGTATGTATATCAATTCGGACAAAAATTAACAAATTTTCCAAATAAAGCCGACGGTTTTTTCCACAAAATGTCAGGAAAATAAAACATTCTAAAAATTACACAAAACAAAAAACGTGTTTTTCCTTCACAAAACATGGATTAGTAAGTAGCATGGGTGACCTCCTCTACTGTCAATTACTGCTTGACATCGTCCGCGCATGCCTTCGACTAGGTGAAGCAGGTTCTGCTGTGGGATATTGGTCTATGAGTCCAAAAGCACATACCTGAGCTGTTGCAGCATGCCAGGTTGATCATTGCGGGCAGAGATGGCAGCCTGCTGCATGTCCCATGCATGATCAATGGGATTGAGATCAGGTGATTGAGCTGGCCAGTCTATTCTGTTGATTCCTTTATCCCTCAGGTAGTCATTCACGATGATGGCACAATAAGGGCGGCATTATCCATCAGAACCGTTTTCAATGGCATGAAGGTCTGCACGATGCTTGGTAGTAATACCACCCCAGACCATGACAGCCGCCGCCATATCAATCATGTTCAACAACTGTAGCATCATTCGGCCTTCTCCACACCCGAACACAACCATCAGTTAAGTCTAGACAGAACCTGTGAAGAGTACAGTACTCAACTGGGCATGGGTCTTGGTGACATGTTCTCGACACTAGTCATATCGATGTTGTCTGTGCTGTGGAGTGAATGCATATAGCTGGTCGGCGAGCCCTCAACCCTGATTCATGGAACCCATTCTTGATTACTGTGAAACCTGCTCTGACGACCACTTCTATACAGCGACCACTCATATACAGCGACCACTCATCTTAAGCGACCGGTATATAAGTACACTCACTGTATTAAGCGACCACCTGTCTTAAGCGACCATTTTACGCCCGTCCCGCGGACGGTCACTTAATACAGGTTTCACTGTAGTTCGAGTGGATACACGAACTCCTGATGCATCTCTCAGGTTTTTCTGCAAGGTTGTAGCTGTGGATGTACGGTGCCTTACAACGGAGAGAGAGATGTATCGGTCCTGTGCACGGGTTGTAACTCTGTGGCATCCTGTACCATGTCGTCTGTTGGCTGTTAGCAATTCCAACACGGGAGATGACACTTTGTGACACACCCAATACCTGAGCCACATGTTGCTGGGACATGCAAGCCTCGATCATGCCTATCCCTCTATTCAGATTTTCTAACGCCAAATGTCGACGATTTTGTCCTGCGTCAATGCGGTAGATAGAGGTACACCTAACAACCACTAAAACACTTCTGTAAATGTTAGAAATTCAGTGTAAAAAGTTCAAGTCAAATTTACAAACGGAGCTAATGTGCAGTAAAATGTGGGTATTCCTGTTACTATGGCATTGAGTGGTCAACAAGTGAAACATGTACCGTTCCCTCGTCAACAAGACCCAAGCACCCCAGCAAATCTATTACATACTGTATTATACATAATCTTTGTTTATTATCTTAAATATATTACCATATATTATATATAAAAGACTATTTTGCTCTAGGATACTTATTTTGCTTCAGTTCATGGAAAAGCACTTCATTCATTACCCAAGGTGGCCTCATCTTTTGACCACACAAGTAACTTTGGCTATTGATCAAACCGGTTAGTTTGGCTATTGGCCACCCATGTCAGTGTGGCTGTTGATGACCCCAGTCACTTCGTGGTTAATAAACTTGGTTAAGTGTCGCTACACAAATACAGAAATTTGTTGACTATTGTTTTCAGGCAGTCATACTTATGTAGCAGATGCTACAAAAATTATCATTTTTTGGATAAATTTCACTGTATTAAACATTGTTGTGTAAATGAAATGAAATGAAATTTATTTGTTTGAAATGTACTTATAAACAGAGCTGTCAAACACACTTTACATGAAACAATAGCCTAATGCTCTAAGACGATAATTTAATTACCTAAATTCTATAAAATTAACAGCTAACAGTATATAGGTAATATAGATCAAGGTTAGACACAGTTATGTACATTTCCAGTGATCATAAAATAGACAACAATGTTGAATAATACAGTAGAAAGTAGAACTAATAGAACAAAGTAGTAGAACAAAATAGTAGAACAAAGCTTCCATCCATAGTGTTCACAGTCCCCCATTTTAAAAACAATGTTTTGACTGGTCTTTCAGCAGTCTTGTCTCAAACTTTTTTCACCCACCAGCTTACAAGTTTAATATTCAGGCTCTTAACCCTACGCACTCTGTAATTGTATTGCAAAAGTAATGTAATGTACACTTGTCTCATGGTGGTAATGGTCAAAGTTACTGGCTATGCTCTCCTTTTTGCTCATCAATAATCCATTCATTCCACTGGCATCTCATGTTAAATATAAACGGTGTATTTAGACATCGAGTAGTCGGTGATGCTGTTCCAGCTATAGATAATGGTTTGGTGCACCTTAATTCAGACAATGTTTATAGGAATGATCTGGCCTAGGGATTTTATACATGTTTTAATCACATAGGTAAGATAAGGATTTTAATAGCACAAGATAGCATTCACCATAGAAGGCGATAAAAATACATTTTGGTACAGTACGTAATACTGTAGCAATGCTATAAAACAAATTTCTTTTTGTATACAAAATTTTCTCAAAAGCTCAATAACACAAAACGCAGGACATCACAGGCCCCATAGGCGATGATCAAATTGTCCTATACAGTGTTGTCTCCCATGACTTAACCCGGCTTGATGAGTAATGGCGCCAACGATTTTGGTTGAGCGATACTGTGAAACGACAAAGAAGAAACAATAGATACACAAATTTCTTAATCGTGTATGCAAAATTTTCTAACAAACACAGTAACAACAACACATTATCAAACATACTGTTGTCAATAGTTAAATTGTTATGTGCAGTGTGGTCTACCTAATAAAAAGTCACTTGATGAGTAATGGCGCAGTCCATATGATTGGCCTAAAGTGTAATCTCATTTATTAGTCGACCCCCCCCCCCCCCCAACTTCGAAGGTAAGCTTTTGATGAAAAAAATTGACTTACAAGTGGACGTATATAGTACATTATGTTACCTCAGATCTCCGCTAAAGTTTTGTGTTTTAATGTAGAAAAAAATGCACCATTCCAGTCGAATGACAAACACAAAAATATTCTAAGTATGCTTAGCTCCTAGCATAGCATACGTAAATACTGCAAGCCCAGTGACAACAAAAGAGATCAATTAGTATTTGCTTTGAAAATCAATTTACGCCAATAATCCAGTCTATGGTGCTGACTACAGATGTGTTTTGAGGCTTATGGTGCGGCTTATATCACAATGCAATTGACTGATTCAGTTTTACACTCCGATAATACCATGAATGACAGTTTGTTCAATTCTGCCTCCAACTAACCAAGAAGATAATATCACGAATCTCATTAGTTTATTAAACAAAAAAGTGAAACAATCATTACAAATCCTCATAAAATATGTGAGTTAGATGACATATTTTCATGTATATATAGAAATATACTGAAGTACAGAAAGTTCGCATAAACGTGAACTGACTTGAAAACGCAGATACTTGTTAGGTAGAGATAAGTTTTTATATTATACGTTGTCTAATTTGCCAAGAATAGATTCCCGGTAGAACTTGCTGCATATCATCTGCACATATACATTTATACTATGGTTTATCGTCCACAGAAGAAAGTTGTTTTTGCTGAATGTACGAACGTTAAGGTTTACAAGCGAGATACCTCCAGGCATGGTACAGGCTATGTGGACTACTGACAGTGGCAGCAAAGCCATGATGCTCGCCTTGGCTGTTTTATACACTGAATTGTCACTTGTTCCTTGACTTATCATCGACAAATGTTTCTTGTAATGTCTCCAGAAGGTTATCAGGATCGCTACGGAGAGAATGAGTAGAAGAATACCTGGGATCACTGAGTATATGATAAGCGCATATGGAAAATAGTAATTTGAAATAAATGGCGCATAATATTTTTTAAAGCCTATGTGTAGGTAAATAGTATTATTATTCAGGTCTATGGATTTGATGGTATACCCAACCAAAATTATGATGTTTACACTGTAAAAAGTCAAAGTGATAAGAATGCATGAGCAGAAGGCAAATTTTTTATCAGAAGGTGAGATACGCAAAGGTTTGATCAGGGCATAGAGTTTGTACACATTAGCAACGACCACAATCCATGTGGAAACTGTCATAGCCGAGTCACCGAACCAACGATTAATAATCAAAGACCAGCCATGAATGGTGTTGGCATCGTTGACTGATGTTGGTGTCTTAAATATCCACGCACGAACGAATTTCACTCCAGCTTCAGTCACAACACGGATCGTATCCATGGCTGTCATGAATGCGAAGAACACAAATATGGGTGACTTGGAGTAGAGACGTCGGTAT
>WURV02127317.1:0-19192 GCA_011762755.2 Epimenia babai
ATGAAAACCTTTATTTGCTTATATTTTCAGTCTATAAAAGCAGGAGACACTGTGAAAACCATAGCTGTTTACGGAAGTTCGGCCGTCCAACCAACAGAGACGGATTACAACAACTCATACGATGTAGGGAAAGCACTCGGTAAAGCAGGATACGCTGTCATGACAGGTGGTTATGCTGGCGTAATGGAAGCCGCAAGTAAAGGCGCGGCAGAAGTCGGCGGGCATGTCATTGGTGTGACAACCGATAAAATCGAAGCCTACCGTGATGATGAGACTAAACCAAACGAGTGGTTAGTCGATGAAATTCGTCATCCAACCTTACGTGAACGCCTGATGCACCTTGTTTTAGAGGCTGATGGCTATGTCATCATGCCCGGCGGACTTGGGACATTACACGAACTCATCACTGTATGGGAATTGATGCGCGTTGGCGATATTTCCACCCGACCATTGATCTGTTATGGGGAATACTGGCGCGATATGCTCAACAGCTTACATCAAAGCCCCTATATCAAAGCGGAGATGTGGGACATGCTAATTTTCGTGGACAGCGTTGATGAGGTTCTCACACATTTGAACCGCGAATTGCTCCAGACTGAGGGATAAAACATGAGCAACAACAATCAACTTGAAGCACAACGTAAACAAAAGGATCACTTTTTTAAAAGTAGTCCGCAATCACCAATTCCATATGACATGCGTAAAGACTTCACCGGCTTAAACTATTATGATTACAATGCCGACCTTGATATGCAGGTCGATGTCACACCGTTTGAAAAGCAAGAAGCCGTTCCTATCCAAACGACAACGGGTGAAATCCGGCATTATACGCGCTACGGTGAATTTACATTCGATGTAGATGGCAAAGAAGCGCGCCTGACGATCTACGAAACACCACATGGGTTTTTCCTACCCTTTGTTGATTCAAATAGAGGCGGAGAAACTTATGGAGCAGGACGTTATCTTGACATCGAGCAAGGGAATGGCAACACATTTCATGTCGATCTCAATTTAGCATACAACCCATTCTGCGCGTATAACGAGATGTATTCCTGCCCCATCACGCCTGTAGAAAACCACTTAAAAGTGCCAATCCGCGCAGGCGAAAAAACCTTCAAATAAGCCAATTCAAAATCCCTTTACATCCTACTTGTAGAGGGGTTTTCATTTTTCAAAGGTTTAGACTGTATCTAAATCCACTCACATAACAAAACATTACGAAAAATTCATAAAAACAACCTGTCCTACGTCACAACCTTAATACTATGTAATAAAATATACACTTATACTGTAAATAGTTAAGTATTACCATTTATTATAGGAGTCGTCATCGTGTCCGAATTACCCATCGCCCATATTCAAACACAATCACGTTGCTTACATCTACAACTGGATAATGATATTAATCTATTTGAATTTCAGAATGCCTCAAAACGTGGCGTAGATGAATTTATTGACGGGTTACAAATCCTCTATCAAGATCGCTCACCAAACGACCAACTACTCATTCTTATAGACCTCCGCCCTGATGGTTGGCCTCCAATGAATTATCTTTTCAAAGAATTGCGTACATTACATTCCCATAATCCACTCGCTCCACATCAAAAATTCGCCTTTCTATATTCAGAATCATTTTTGATGACAGTCGCGCAATCATTCTTTGATGTTATCCATCGTGATAGCAAGGCAGAATTCTTTTCTGAAGGTTGCGAACACGAAGCAATGGATTGGTTAATCGCCGATTTCTAATCAACACAGAACATAAAAAGCAAAAGACAAATACAGCCACGATAGTTGTACCGCATCCAATACAGATGGTAAGATTACACCCTGAGTAATCAAAAATATGGATGATAATGACTATGTTTAAACCATCTGATGTCAATATGGATCGTGTGCGCAATGAGATCAACACACTATCACAATTAGGGCGTAACGAATCCGGCGGCATAACACGCTATACCTTTAGTGATGCACACATAAAAGCCAGCCAAAGTGTCGCCTTGTGGATGTCTGAGGCGGGGTTAGATGTCTCATTTGACCCTTGGGGGAATCTATTCGGGCGCACAACTGGCACAATGACGACCAAGGGCGTGTTAACTGGATCACATCTTGATAGTGTCCCGAACGGTGGCAATTATGATGGTCCATTAGGCGTACTCTCCTCATTAGAAGCGGTGCGATTAATCCTCGAAAAAGGAATCACCTTAAACAAGCCTCTCGAAGTTGTATCCTTTATAGAAGAAGAAGGAGCACGCTTTTACGGTTTACTTGGCAGTACCTTAGCCACAGGGCGCATGGCTGAAGATCAAATTGCGACTCTAAAAGACCCTGATGGCAATCGTTACTTAGATGTATTGAGCCAAATTGATTTCGGATTTCCCATTGATACCGACAGCGACCTCCCAAACCGAACCTCGCACTATATCGAATTACACATCGAACAAGGAAAACGTTTAGAGCGTGCGGGTATCTCTATCGGCGTAGTCACAGGAATCGCAGGTCCTAATTTCACCAAGATTCAATTGAATGGGCGTTCTGATCATGCAGGCGCGACCGATTACGAAAACCGTTATGATACAATTTTGGCAGCGGCAGAAATCACCTTACGTATACGCGAAATCGGCATGACTCAATTCCTCGGGCGTGGACATATGACCGTTGGACGTGTCATCCCGCATCCCAACGTAACCAATGTCGTCGCTGGGCACACAGAAATAAGTATAGATTTCCGCGCTGATACCGATGAAACAGCTACAGAAATGCAATCCGCGATTGATTCACTCATTCAAGAAGTCAGCACAAAACATCGCATTAGCTATGAGATACTCTCTGCCCAAAGCGTAGCACCTGCACCGACACCTCCAACAATCAAACAAGCAATCAGTCGTAGTGCAGAACAAGCAGACATTGATTCACTTGAATTGATTAGCTGGGCGGCGCATGATGCAATGGTCATGTCTAACGTAGCCGAAAGCGGGATGATCTTCGTGCCCTGTCGTGATGGGCGTAGTCATTGCCCTGAAGAATTCGTCGAAGATGACGATATCGCAGATGGAATCGCTACCTTAGCCAATACATTGCTGCAATTAGCTCAATAATCGTTAAGGCGCAAGCAATAATACATATACAAGTTTTAAAACCATAGTCTATGACGCAAACGAAAATTCTAGGCTATAATGCGCAGGTTGTCACTCTATTTTTGAGAGGCGTTAGGAATGAAATTGTTAGCAAAACACCGCGTAAGTTTGCGCGTTATTCTCATTGGCATCTGTGCCATAATTTTAGTGGCGTGTGGGTCAAGCACAAATACCCAAGAACCTGAAATCACCGAAACAGCCATTCAACCCACCCCAACTCAACTTGGTGTTAATCAACCTACCCCGAATCCATCGGAGGAAGCAACGCCACAAGTCACGAGTTTATTATTGTGGTGGCCCGATGAATTAGCACCAGCAGGTAATGATGTAAACATACTCTTGAACAATCAAATTCAAGCATTCGGGGATACTGAAGGTAGTTTAGAAATCGATTTCCGCCTGAAAACAATGCAACAATTAGGCGGGATAATGTCCACATTACGGACGGCAATTGTTGTTGCCCCTTCAGCATTACCAGACATTACCATCATTAGACGCGAAGACCTCATCAGTGCAGTAAGCAATAACCTCATCCAGCCGATGAATGGTGTCGCATCGCCGTCGCCAACCATCATCAGAGACATCTATGATATCGCCATTGAACTCGGTGAATATGATCCTGATGGAGACGGTCAAGCCACTAGCGAACTCTACGGTCTCCCTTATCTATTAGATGTAACCCACTTAGCCTATCTCAATGACCCTGATAACGAAACAACCTTAAATTGGTCATTTAACGACTTGCTAGAACGAGATCAAGCATTTTTGTTCCCTGCCGGGCAAACAACTGGTGTAAACAGAACCTTTTGGATGCAATATTTCAGCGCAGGTGGCGTAATACCGACTGAAGCCAACAACTTCGAGGTCAATGAAACTGCACTATTAGAAACACTGAGATTCTATGAGCAACTCACAGAATCTCAGTTAATCACATCAAATGTATTCACTTACACTTCCCCCAGCGATTACTTAGAACTGATGACCACAGGCGAAGTGAACACAGCAGTCGTTAGGACAGCTCAATATTTCAACTTGCGCTTATCTGATGAAGCGTGGGAAGTTGCCCCCGTACCAACCAGCTCAGGGGGGAATATCGCCATGACTAATGCGTGGATGTGGGTTATCGTAACGCCCGATCCAGAACGCCAGGAGATAGCGGCACGTTTCATTGATTGGATGATGGATTTACAACGTCAACAAGAATATGCCGAAGCTATTTATCGTTTGCCATCACAAGAAACCGCCTTACTCAGTATGAATGCTGATTTAATAGATACAAATCGCATGAGTGATTTGATAGAAAGTTCCTACATAACCTTACCAGAGAGTACGGGAGGTATTTTAGCGCGTACTATGCACGACGCATTATTAAATGTTATCAGTGGTGAAAGAACCGCCGAAGAAGCCACAGAAACGGTACTCTCAATTGCAGAAAATGAGCGTGATTGATAATCAGTGCAGTAAAACGTAAATAAACGGAAAATAACAATAAAAAACGCACCAACATTGTGATATGCTGGTGCGCTCATTTTACTGTTTATATCGTAGCAAAATTGAGTAGACAAATCAATTACCCAATTTTCCTATTTTATTGTAATGCAGAATCCGTTTATTGTATGAATCTACCCTCCACCATCATAAGGAGAAACATAGCGTATGCGCCTCGGGCTTGATTTCGGCACAACCAATTCGGCAGTCGCTATTTATGACGGAGAAACACTCCACCCCATTATCACAGACCCCACTAATGATAATATTTATGTGATGCCATCCTTGTTGTACTTAGACCGCAAATTACAGGTCACAGTCGGCGCGGAAGCCGCCAATATATACCTCAAAGATGAAACCGGACGCAAGGTCAAATGGAGACAACGCGAAGCAGGTGAATTTGAGGTTACAGTTGCCAGTTTTGAAGGCGATCCCATCGAATTCGTTCAAAATGTAAATGTTCTCGTTGATGAGGGCGCGAATGGTCGTTTATTGCAAAGTGTCAAAACAGCATTATTTAATGAACGCTACGAAGGCACTCAAATTTTCGGGCGTTTCTACAAGGTTGATAACTTAATCTCTATCATTCTCAAAAACCTCAAACAGGCGGCAGAGCGTCAACTCAATACATCAATTAATCAAATTGTATTGGGAAGACCCGTTCAATTCTCCCATAAGCCCTTAGCGGATTCCCGTGCAGAAGCAATTTTATTAAAAGCAGCACACTTAGCAGGCTTCACAGATGTCACATTTCAATTAGAACCTGTCGGCGTAACACATTTATTGCACCGCAGTACCCCACAACGAAGCACAACGCTCGTATTTGATTTTGGTGGTGGAACTTTAGATTTAACTATTGCACGAGTTGGCGGTGAAGTCGCACCGGAAATTTTAGCAATTGGTGGCGCAATTATCGGCGGAGATGATCTTGATCGCCGAATCATGGAGTCCTTATTACCCTATTTTGGCGCAGGCGATGATAGCGTCCTCCCGCCAGAAATGGCTGACCGTTTACGCGCATGGCAAACAATGCCTGAACTCTCTCAACCGATGCACTTAGAACGCATCCGCAACCTCCGTAAATATAGTGCTAACCCCACTCCTTATCTCGCATTAGAGGAATTGGTCACACGTAATTTAGGCTTTAAACTTTTCAAAGAAATTGAGCGTGTTAAGAAACAACTCTCGATTGAAAACTCAGTATTACTTGAGTTTCATCAGGGCGCAATCAACATCGAACAAATCATAACCCGCCGTAAATTCGAGAAGATGATAAATACTGAAGTCCAAGACATCCGTGACGGTATTTATGATATTTTGCAAAAAGCAAACTTGGAACCAAACGACATAGACATGGTACTCCGTACAGGTGGGTCATCGCTTGTGCCTATATTCCGAGAACTGCTAGCAACCATCTTCGAGCCGGACAAATTACATGATATTGATCCACTCGTATCTGTTGTCGGCGGATTCGCTGTCAACGCATTTGATTTGGATCGGTATCGCAAAACACGTAAGCGCAACCCAAGCAAAATTATCACCAATATTTACAGCCAAAGTGAACGCGCCTATTCCGTATACCGCACCCAAATTAGTGAGCAATGCTATACAGATCGCAACTTTAAAATCAGTCGGATACCATCCACACTTAACAATTTACCGGCTATCCGTATGGTTAACTTGGATAAAGAAGCGGAAACTGAAGATTTTCTACACTTCACACTCACGCAACCTGCTTGTGTTTATATCGCCTATGAGGGGACAGTCAAGAAATTACCCAATTGGCTAAAACAATTCGCGCCACAAAAGGTACATTTGGAAGTTGATGATGATTTCGCCCTAATTTCACGAAAAATGAATGTCTATGCTCGCAAGTTTCCAGCAGGCGAAGTAACCATAGGTGGCAACATGGCAAAAGGATATGATGGCGATGTTATCATCAATTACATGATTATTGTTGAGCCACTCAACGAAAACACAAATTGACCTATAAATCACCATTATGACACCTTGACTTTGACATAATATAAAGCCCTATAATGCGATCATCACAGCACACAGGAGTGATACGATGTTTCAAATCGGTGAATTTTCACGAATCGCACGTATATCGACCCGCCAACTTCGGCATTATGATCGCATTGGGTTATTCAAGCCAGAGCATATTGACTCAACAACCGGTTATCGCTATTACAGCGCGACACAACTTCCACGCTTAAATCGTATTTTGGCATTAAAAGATTTAGGATTAACGCTCGATCAAATCGGTCAATTACTGACTAAAGACATCTCTGCTAAAGAAATGCACGGCATGTTAACGATGCGCAAAGCCCAAATCGAACAAGCGTTACAAAAAGAACTCATGCGTGTCCGTAATATCGAAGATCGCTTATGGGAGATCGAAACCGAAGGCGTATTAAGTGATGAAGATGTCGTACTCAAGCAAATTCCAGAGCAAAACTTCCTATCTATCCGTCAAGTTGTACCAACCATTCAAGATGGATTTGCGCTCATCTATGATATTCATCGTTTATTACCACATCATGCGGGGAAGCACCTTTTAGGTAATTTTGGCGTGATGTTCCACACAAATGACTTCGCCACCGAAAATATTGATGTAGAAATGGGCTTCGTCACACAACACGAAACATTTGACACCTTTAAACTCTCCGATGGGCGTTCACTGACCTTACGCACAATTCCTGCCGTTGAGCATATGGCAACCTTAGTACGCGAGGGGATATATAATGATAGCGTCGGGCATTATGGCGCATTGGGGACATGGATTGAAAAACATAGCTTTACAATAGATGGCGCAGGCTGGGAAATCTTCATCCAACCCTTCCGAGCAGGGAAAGAAGCAGATGCAATTGTAGAAATACAATTACCCCTCAAGAAAATAGTAAGTTCATAAATACATCAATCAAATGGGCGTGACACTACACTAATCACGCCCATTTTCAGTTATTTCAGAGGCAATTGATAGAAGCGATGAGTCTTATAGATTTGGAGATTGGCTTTCTCCAATGTGCCTACAAGGTCTTTATTTGTTTCCAACACCCATCCACAATCGACATGCTTATAAGGTGTATCACCCGAACCTAACACATCAATAAAGCGATCATATAGCACAATATCCAGCCCACGATTACGGTACTCTTTACGAACCCCCATCAAAGGAATGCGAAAGCCTTCAATTTTAGGGCGCAGTTTCCAATGCCACACCGCATTAAGTAATGATAGTGGTTCAGGCACCCCTGGACGCGGTTTTACACGTTTCAACACCTCATTAAAATCAGGCACACCCACCATAAATCCAACAGGATAACCATCTACTTCAACAATTGCGCTCAAACGTGGATCAAAAAAGATACCTAAACTATCAACTAAAGTATCCAATTCACGGTCAGTCATGGGCGTAAATCCCCAGTTTTCTGACCACGCATCATTATATATTTCTTGAAATAGCTTAAAATCAGCTTTTAAATTTTTACGATTCACAGGGCGGACAACAACATCATCATTCCGTTTGATACGTTTAATGATCTTTTTCAAACGTGCAAAGGTTGGGTCTTCACGAAATGCGTCTGCATCATATTCATAATAAAAACTATAAACATCCATCACCTTCTCAAAACCCTTATTCTCAATCATGGGTTTGTAATATGGCGGATGATAGGGCATCAGCATCACCGGTTGTGTATACCCATCAACCAATAATCCAACATCTTCATGCGCGGTAAAACTTTGCGGACCACGAATCGCGTCATACCCATGGTCGCGCCCCCACTGTATCGCGGTATCCAATAAAGCATTCGATACTTCTTGATCGTCATAACACTCAAAGAAGCCAAACCATGCAATATGCTCATTGTTATAGTCGTTATGATGATTATTCACGAAAGCAGCAATCGTCCCCACAATTTGATCACCCTTCCACGCGGTAAAATAATCACCTTCAAGATATTCCCATGCAGGATTTTTGTCTTTATCCAGCGTTTCTTTACGCATAGATAAAAGCGGTGGCACCCAATTGGGATCATCTTTATACAAAGTCCAAGGAAACTCAAAAAACGGTTTCAAGTCAGCTTTCGACTCAACTTTACGAATAGTCACAAGATCAGACATAACTCCCCTTATCAATGCGTTAATGGATTAGGATCAATAGTGTAACAAAAGCAATGAAGCTAATCTACTTTAAGTAAATAACTTTAACAACTTCCCCTAAAGATTCCTTGACAAACCCTTGACAGCAATCCCTCACTTTGATACTATGTTGCAAGCTATTCCACAATAGCTCAATGGCAGAGCAATCGGCTGTTAACCGATAGGTTCCTGGTTCGAGTCCAGGTTGTGGAGCACAATGAAATCTCTCTTTTTCAGAGAGATTTTTTGCTTATAGTACTAATATCCCCCCTGACTAAATACCCACTAAATATTCGTGACAACCTCAACATTTCATGGTACATTAAGGTCGTATTGGGTGGTGTTACGTGCCTGTGCACCACTCAATGGAGAAATTGTGGATAAGTGATGATCCAACGATAAAATCTCTCCCATCAAAAACCCCGACCTCCCCTCCCCCACAGTCGGGGTTTTTGATTCCCACTAGATATTCAATACTGATACAAACTGTCATAGAGTTAGGGATAAAACTTCTTTGAGCAATCATGCCCTAAATGAAAACGCGGAGAAATATAGTTAGCGAGTTATTTGAGGGTTAATCAAAAACCATTTTCACGGTTAAGGTTATAAATAATACGCAAACCATTAAGCGTCAATTCCGGTTCAACAGCATCAAACACATCCGTGTATTGCACAAACAAAGGTGCCAGCCCGCCTGTAGCGATAACTGTTTTCTTATCCCCTTCAAGCGCATCCACAATCCGATTTGTTACCCCTTCAATCAATGACACATATCCCCAAAAGATACCGGATTGCATGGCATGAATCGTATTTCGTCCAATAGGGTTTGGCGGTGGCTTAAGGTCAATTTTGTGGAGTTTCGCAGCACGATTAACCAACGCATCATGCGCCAAATTAATACCAGGCGTAATCGCACCGCCGATATATTCATTATCTTTAGACACAACATCAAAGTTCGTCGATGTCCCAAAATCCACAACAACACCCGGACCACCATATAACGAAGATAATGCCGCCGCATTCGCAATACGATCAGCACCAGCTTGGGCGGGTTGATCTATAGCGATCTTCACACCAAGTTTAATATCACTCGTCACAATCACTGGCTCAAGCTGAAAATAACGCTCAACTAATTGTGTAAAAGCTGTCGTCAAAATGGGCACAACACTCGCAATCACAACCCCGCTAATCGCTTTATAACCCACATCGGCAGTATTGAGGAAATTACGTACCAATACCGCATATTCATCCAAAGTCTTATCGTGAACGGTACGCGCCCGCCAATTCAGTGCCCATGAATCTTGTTGCCACAATCCTAGATGAATGTTGGTATTACCGATATCGACAGCTAAAAGCATAGAGTCACTTATTTCCCAATAGTCTCAAACACAATTTAATGCAGTAAGTTTAACGCGCTATAATCATCCACACGAGAACCATATAACCAATCAATTAACCTCAACCTGATGCGCGTGACGAATAAAGTCTTGCGCGAGTAATTCAGCCATCAAGGCTTCAGGCAAAGGTTGATCGAGTGTCAACACAGTCAATGTATTTCCCCCAGGTTGCTCGCGTCCCGTATGCCAACTCGCAATATTCACCTGATTATCCGCCATCATCATCCCGACGCGACCAATCACACCCGGTTTATCATAACTACCGATAATCAGTAAATGACCTTCCGGCACAAAATCCATATGATATTCATTAATTTGCACAATATAAGGATGTTTGTGGTCGAGCAATGTCCCCGCCATGATGATTTCTTCGCCATCTTCTAGCGTGATCTGGCAAGATACAAGATTAGTATAGTCGCGTGTGCGTAAACCTTTTGCTTGTGTAATTTGAATACCACGTTGACTCGCTAATAGTGGCGCATTGATATAACTCACGGTATCGCCCAATATCGGCGTAAGCAACCCTTTAAGCATCGCCACCGTCAATGGCTTAACCAAGCCTTCGAGTTCATCGCCACGAAATTCAACCGCAACTCGCTTAATCGGACTTCTCGACAACACATACGCCAATAAGCCAATCCGTTCGGCAAGCGTTAAAATGGGGCGGATAGTCTCAAAGTCTACACCGGGTAAAAAGGGCATATTAACCACATTGCGATAATCGTCACCATGAAGCGCATCGAGTACCTGCTGTGCAATCTGATTCGACAAATCATGTGTAGCTTCAATGGTGTTATCACCAATATGAGGCGTATGAATAACACCCTCTTGTCCAATAAGTGGGCTGTTATAAGGCGGTTCATCAGCATAAACATCCAATGCGAGACCAGCAAGATGTCCATTACTGAGCGCATCAGACACCGCGCTTTCGTCAATGGCTCGTCCATGTGAGGTGTTAATCAAACGTACACCGTCTTTCATCTGAGAGAGGCGTTCAGCATTAATCAGTTGCCGTGTCTCGTTGGTTTCAGGTACATGCAAACTTACAAAATCACTCTGCGCCAACAAATCACGTAAACCAACTAAAATGATGCGATCATCACTCACCTGATCTTCACTCAAGTAAGGGTCATATGCCAAAACACTCATCCCAAAGGTTAAAGCCCGTGATGCAACAATCCGTCCAACACGTCCCAAGCCAATAATCCCAAGTGTTTTACCATAAAGTTGTGTCCCTGCTTGACGCTTACGATCCATCAACCAGAATCCCTCACGCATGCTGTTATGCGCCGAAATAACACCACGACTCAAAGCAAGCATCAATGTCATCGTATGCTCACCCGCCGAAATCGCACTAATACCAGGAACATTCATAACGATGATGCCCTGTTGGGTGGCGGTTTCCAGATCAATGCCAGTTACCCCTGCAGACGGACGACCAATAATCTTTAAATTTTCAGCATGTGTAATTAATTCAGCGTCAAGAACAACATCATCGCGCACAATAATCGCATGAGCATCTTTGATACTATCCCGCACAGCCGATAAGGTTGGCGCAACAACTTGTATATCTACATCCGAAGCATTCTGTAAAATAGACATGCTCTCTTCGGTCAAATCAGTGGCGATCAGAATTTTATAGGTAGCAGTCAAAAGTGGCTCCATTTTGCGTTTTTTGCTTATACAGGCTTATAAAAATTACTCATCACATTGATCAGTTCAAACTCATCATCAAGTTCAGCGCGAATCTGTTGAAATAACGATTCCGAATCCTCAAAAAACATAGTGAAATCATCTTCGCTCCACGGACTTGGATCAGCAGGTGCATCCCAATCCAGCGACTCCTGCCAACGAACAGACATTGCACGAATATCGTCTTTTGTTTGCTCACTCAATGGCAAATCTTCAGGGTTTATATTGACCCCAAATTGCTCACGAGTAACATCATCCGCACCCCATAAGCAAGTCACTGCCATATATTCAAAATAGTAACGAATCGTAAATCTAGATATTACAACGCCCCAGTAAAATGCAGATAAAACAACATAAAAAACGTAAGAGCAACTACAGCAAGAGGTAACACAATAAAAATGACAATCAATAAACCAATAATCATTAAAATCCAATCAAAAACTGTCATGTCTTTAATGTCAGTCTGATCTTCCGTAGTTTTATAGATTGTCTGTGCCCGATACATACGAGAAGAATTCATCAAAGCTAAATTTGGCTCTATATATTTACCAGAATATGCCATTCGTAAAGCTCGGATTTTATTTTCCACATACGGGCTTTGGGCGGAAAGAACATCCAATCTTACATCCATCAAACTACCCAAAATTTGATTTGGATCATGTTTACAAATCTCAAGAAATGCCTCAATTGCTAATTCCATTTCTCGCGTCTTATTTTCTTCAAAATACCAACATTTCCCTGCATCAACAGTTTTCCCGAATTCCCCGTATAGGTCGCCCAAGATACGACGATATTCCAGATTTTCAAAATAGTCATAATGAGCGGTCAATTCTTCTACAAATAACTGCTTTGCTTTTTCTTTATTGTCAATCTCCAACTGTCGGTTAATTGTAGCGAGAACAATTTCAAAATCAGGAACAATTTCTTGTTCATCTGGATAGCTCAGTCGATTGTATACTTCATAATCATCACCAACATCCACTCTAATTTTTTCCAAAATGTCAAAAGCATCGGCTGAAAACTGTTCATAATCTGATTGTGTCCATATAATATCTTGAGTCGGACTATACCAGTCAAATGCAGACTGGTATAAATTCGAAATACGTCTAATTTCACTCAAAGTACCATCAGATAATGGCAACTGCTCAGGAGAAACCAAATAACCATATCGTTTCTGCGTAATCTCATCCCATGAAAACAAACAAGAGGTCGTCACCATCTCTTCAAAACTAAAAAGGAGAGTATATTTAAACATAATCAAATTTCCCCTCAGTAATCTGAAAGAGCCACGACATTACCCAAAACAGCTTACTAGCTCAACCCTTCAACTTCGCCAGCACATCATGCAAGCTCTTAAAGACATGAGGCGTAATATCCTTAAATGCTTCCGCTTTAGTGTGTGATTTATCTGGCACAGAATAACACGTCATACCAGCCGCCACAGCCGCACGAGACCCATTTGGGCTATCTTCTAATGCGAGGCATTCATGAGGCTCAAAACCGAGTTCGCGCATCGCCCGCAAATAGACATCCGGCGCAGGCTTACCCTTTTCATCATCATCCGCCGAAAAACGACGCTCAAAGATAGAATCCCAACCTTGCGCTTCAAGAGTCGCATCAATAATTGACATTGGTGAACTTGACGCAATCGCATGTGGAATATCATTATCAACCACAAATTGAAGTATTTCATCTGCCCCCGGTTGAACAAGTACCTCTACCGGAATAACTTCTAGCATCTCCGAAATCAACTGAGCATTGAGTGCTTCGACGCTTTCCGTCAATCCATAATGATCATGCAAGTTCTGTAGAAATTCATCCACGCGCATCCCAACAATTGAATCGCGCACTTCGTCGGTATATTCATACCCACGAGATTCGATCATATTCTTCTCGGTTTTATACCAGACAGTTTCAGAATCAACCAATAAACCGTCCATATCAAAAATAATTGCTTTAAAATCTTTAATCGCCATTCTTAAATGCCCTTTCAAAGGTGACGCGCATATCATCCGATTGAATTGTCAATTCGTGTGCTAACGCCATACCTATGCCTTTTTCAAAAATTGCTTGGTGTTCCGTTCCAATAACCCGCGCATACCCATCCGGTCCTGCGGATAAAGGTAAAATCGGAGCGATGGATTCACTGTGGATAAACGCCTCAGATTCACGCAGAACCTTCTCACGCGCCACCACACCACCAAAGCCTACGAATAAATCTACAACATCACGAGTCGCCAAATCAGATGAGCCATCGCCCACCATTAAACGTCGCCCGTGTTTTTCACCAGATAATTCCTTAATGATATCAGGTTTGCCAGATGTCACCGTTAACGGTCCCTCATCATAATCGAGATACGTTTGGGTGTTTTGGGTAGATGGTTCATGATAACGCCACCATTCACCAGAGAGTTCATTGTACTCTACTTCAACCGCACGGATATTTTCAGGCTTCACACCTAAACGTTTACCAAACCCACGCACAGGCTCAGCCAACCCACCACTAATGATGAAAACTTCCTTACCCAAGAACTTCAACGCATCCAATACCGCTTGCGCATCTGTTACAATCGTCTCCCAATAACGCTCTTCAACCGCTTTTAGTTGACCGCGTGTGGGTCGAATTGCTTGTAAGCGTTTGCCATAAACCTCGCTTAAATCGAGGTCGCCATCCATCGCTTTTTGGGTCAGTAAACCAACGCGCCACTCTTTCCCTTTGAGTTTTGCGAGTTCATCAATCCCTTCAATTGTTGATAACGTACTATCACAATCAAAGAAGATAAGGTCAAAGCTAGTCCAACGTGTGTCTTGAGTCATGTAACGCTCCAAACTAGGTGACAACAGCCTCAAATTATACTCCTGCCTGTTAAATTTTGTAGGATAGGGTCAAAGTCTGTACGTAATACCAAAAACACTTGTTGCACATTTGATAAAGCCATAGGTAACTAATCTACTAATCCAACCCTAATTTATTAAAGTGGGTAACAATTAAGATACCTAGCCAAAAGTTTAGATTGCTATAATCGGGTCAATAAATATAAAATGCTGTAACCCTTTAGTCGCTAAATTCTTGTATAGTCATAGGCACAGTTCTAGACAACCAATCAGAAAATTGAATATGTCAAATACAATATTAGGTCTGTGGGGCATGGCGCGTCCCATGATTATGTTGAGTGTAATCTTAGTCTATGGGCTAGGCGCACTCGTCGCCCGTGCATTTAATTACGGCTTCAACATGCCAAATTTCAGTTATGGGTTACTCACAATCGTGGTCATATCGTTATCAATCCATTATGTGAACGAATACGCCGATTACGAAACCGATGCCCTCACAAGCCCAACACCCTATTCCGGCGGTAGTGGCGCAATCCCCAGTGGATTAGTCCCAAGACAATTAGCATTACAAGCTGGGTGGGTTACGTTAATCGGAGGATTTATATTATCAATTATCGGCATCATTATAGGATGGTTGCCACTCATCAATTTACCAATTCTGATCTTAGGCGCATTCGGCGGATGGATGTATTCAATGCCACCATTAAAATTGGCATGGCACGGATGGGGAGAAGCAGATAATGCCTTCCTCGGCGGGATGTTATTGCCAATTTACGGCTTCGTGGTGCAATCGCATGTGTGGGATTGGGATGTAATCCACGCATTTACACCCTTCATGTTATTCGTGTTCTTGAATCTCTTAGGCACAACATGGGCAGACCGCACAGCAGATGCCCAAGTCGGCAAATATACACTCGCAACCAAATACACAACAACATCACTCAAAGCACTCTATGTCATTGTCGCAAGCACAGCCATAGTATTTCTAGTAATCTGCGCTGTAAATGTATTGCTCGAAAACATCGCCATCAACAGCATAATCGTCGCACCCTTCGTCATATGGGGTGCAATCCGTTACACACACACCGACCAACCCCACGCCTCAGTCCACACGATGGTCGTCCTACTCATCATTCAAACCGCAACATGGTACACATTGGGGAATTGATGGCTAAATCACCTTTTCGATTCATCTGACATTTCAAGCAAGGGCATATACTTTGTCTGCAATACTTTGAATCGTGATTTGAGGTCGCCCCAAGGCTTTAGGTTAAATTCCTGCTTCAAACGTGCAATAGTATAGTCAACCTCTTTTGTCATCGCCTCGGCTATTGCGTTTTCGCCTTTTTTTACAGTTTTTTTATTCATTGCATCAACAGTGCGATCAATACCGACAAAATGTAAATTACTCCAATATCCGTATCCAGATATGTGACATCCCAAGCAAAGAAACTCATATAGATTGGCACCCACGATCACGTTGGGATAATCGAACATCATTGGTTCTGTCATAACAACAGGCGATTCGTCGGTAACTTCGCCATCAATTTTGATCAAACTGAAGTGCCCGCCATCAACTCCTGTGCGGGCGAATGTGATGACATTAAGTGGTGTATCTACATAATCCCACCGCTCCAGCTTTTTATGCAGAATAAGACTAATGAGGTCGAAAGAAGCAAATTCAAGATTCGCTTCTTCCCGTCGCCCTAAATCAAGCAATTGATTAAGTAATTTGTGTTTCATCCAATCCCACCTTCCACTCACTTTTTAACAAAGCAAACAACAACAAATCATGATATGTGCCATCTTCATAATATTGTTCGCGCTGATGCCCCTCTTGTTGAAAGCCCAATTTACGCAACAACATAACCGAAGCATCATTGTAAACACTCGCATCCGCTTCAATACGATTTAGTGCCATATTCCGAAACCCGAAGTTAATAATCCCTGTCAGAGCCTCGCGCATAATCCCTTTACGCCAATAAGCGCGTGCCAAATCAAAACCAATCGAACCCCGATTATCAGTTCGATCCCAATAATTGTAACCACACATACCAATCACAAAATCATTGTCTTTGAGCGTAATTCCCCAACGCAATTCGTTATCATCTTTATAAGCACCCGTCATCGAATCGATCAATTTACGCGCCCGTTCAACCGATGTATACGCCTGACCAATATTATATTTTGTAACCTCATAATCGCCCCGAATCGCAAAAACCGCCTCAGCATCAGCCTGTACAATCTCACGCAACCGTAAACGTTCAGTTTCAATAACGGGAAACTCTTGAAAATTAAACAACTCAATCATAGGTAACTCTCAACATATAATGTAAATTAAAAACGCCGGAGCAATGAACACCCCGACGCTAAAAATATCTATCTTGAAATCAGTTTTCAATCAGTACATGCAGTTTTTACTGAAAACCAACAATTACAAAGCAATCATCTGCCCTTCAAGACCATGTGCAGCTTCTTTAACGCCCTCGCTCATGGTTGGATGTGCATGAACGTTACGCGCAATCTCTTCTGGTGTCAGTTCTGCTAAACGAGCAAGCGTTAATTCTGGCAGAAGTTCAGTCACATTAGCACCAATCATATGCCCGCCGAGCATTTCGCCATATTTCTTATCGCTAATCAGTTTAACGAACCCCTTTGATTCACCAATACCACTCGCTTTAGCGTTTGCTTGGAATGGGAACTTAGCCACGTTGATGTCATAACCAGCCTCACGCGCTTGCTTCTCGGTATAACCAAAGCTAGCAACTTGCGGTTGGCAATAGGTTGCACGAGGCATCATAATAAAATCAAGTTCATGCACAGCTTCACCAGCAATTACTTCCGCCGCAATCATCGCCATTGCTTCCGCAACATGCGCCAACATCAATTTAGCCGTAACATCACCAATCGCATAGATATGTGGCACGCTGGTTTGCATTTTGCCGTTGATGTCAATCGCGCCACGATCAGTCAATGAGACTCCCGTGTTTTCTAAGCCAAAACCATCAACATTTGGCGCAAAACCAATCGCTTGCATCACGCGGTCAGCTTCCAAAACTTCTTGCTCACCCTTTTTATTGGTGACAGTAACCTTAACACCCTTACCAGTGTCTTCAATATTGTCAACACGGGTACTGGTCATCACCTTTACGCCGAGTTTCTTGTAATGACGTGCCAATTCTTTGGAAACTTCTTCGTCTTCATTAGGCAACATACGATCCAAAAATTCAACAATCGTTACATCAACGCCATAATTCGCATGAACATAAGCAAATTCCACACCAATCGCGCCTGCGCCAGCAATAATGATTTTCTCTGGCAAGTTGTTATCCATGATTTGCTCTTCATAGGTAACAACGTTATCACTCAACTCAGTACCGGGGATCAAACGTGTTTTAGAGCCTGTCGCAATAATACAATTCTTGAAATTCAACGTTTCACTTCCGCCGTCGTTGAGTTCAATTGACATGCTCTTAGCATCATTAAAGGTTGCCCACCCTTCATAGGTGTCAATCTTGTTCTTCTTCATCAAGAACTTAATGCCCTTAACATGCTTATCAGACACTTCACGACTACGGTCAAAAGCAGCATTAAAGTCGTAATTCACACTACCATCAATCATAATGCCAAATTCTTCAGCACGATTCTTAATCGTGTGAACCAGTTCAGCATTATGCAAAAGGGCTTTTGAAGGGATACACCCAACATTTAAGCAAACACCGCCCCAATATTTCTTCTCAATAATAGCCGTTTTCAATCCCAGTTGGCTGGCCCGAATAGCGGCAACATAGCCACCAGGTCCTGCGCCAAGAACAACTACATCGTATTCTTTCGCCATAAATCATAACTCCTTATGGTTAATATTTGTCACTTGTTGTCAATCGTGGTGATTATACACAATGACTGAATTTGGAGAGTTTGTGTAGATAATAAACAAAGACGATAGGTATATCAACCTATCGTCTTCTAGTTTACCGTATGTTACTAGCAGTTGCCTATTACCACATTAGATTCCACATCACCCACCCGGTGGTTGCGGCGGTCCACCCCCAGGTGGAGGCGGTTGTTGTCCCCCACCTCCATTAGGTGGCGGTGGCAATTCACCATTACCCCCATCAGGTCGTGGAGGAGGGTCTTCGCCTCCAGTATTAGGACGTGGTGGCAATTCACCATCACCATCCCCAGCATTTGGGCGTGGTGGCAGTGGTTCCTCTGTACCTTCACCCATTCTTGGAGGCATGACCTCACCTGTTGCTTCAGGTCGTGGAGGAAACGGCAATTCCATCCCCTCTGGTGCTTCACACACTGGACGCGGATCATATTCCGCACCCGCTTGCCCCGGAGGAATACACCCGCCCTCATCCATTGGTGGGAAACCTTCAGGCATCGGTTCATTAGAGAAATCACAAATTGGACGTTGACTCTCTTCAGGAGGCACACCACCAGGTGGAATTAACAAACAAGGCAACCCACCTGCCATCTCTGGCAAATCAT
>WURV02127428.1:0-19190 GCA_011762755.2 Epimenia babai
TTTGGTCAATAATGCGATTATGTACACACCGGAAGGTGGGAAAATCGATATTATTCTACGTATAGAGAATAGCCATGTTGAATTTGTTGTGAAGGATACTGGTTATGGTATTCCTGACGAGAACAAAAAACAATTATTCCGCCCATTTTATCGCGTAAAAACGGAAGAAACCTTTGATATTGATGGCACGGGATTAGGATTACACCTCGTTCAAAATATTATCAGGCGCCATAAGGGGGAAATGATCTTCGATAGTACCTATGGTAAAGGGAGTACTTTCGGATTTACCTTACCCTACAACTAAAGTGAGTTGTTTTGTAACAGCTAAAATGATTGATTAATGAGAAAAATTCAAAAAGTTATCAAGCGTTTGAATTGTAAAGGCATAGATTACCCAAAAACGATAAAATAGACTTATGCTAGGAAACGTGAAATTTATCCAATAGGTAATTTTATGTTATCGAATCATCATTCACAATCATTAGTGACAAATCGTTACAATCTTATCAAAGAACTTGGTTCGGGAAGCATGGGCAAGGTTTATCATGTAACTGACCGTTTATCAGGGCAGGATGTTGCATTAAAACGTGTGTTTCTTCACAACGCTCCTGATGCTAGTACATTATCTGATGATAGTTCACAAGAAAAAAATCTGCGTTTGACTTTAGCAAATGAATTTCAAATGCTTTCTTCTCTCCATCACCCCAACATTATTAGTGTTTTAGACTATGGTTTCTATGATAGTAAAGAGCCTTATTTTACGATGAGTCTTTTGGAAAAACCGCAAACAGTCACAGAAGCGGCAAAAGATGCTTCTGTTGAAACTAAAGGGCACTTCTTAGCCCAAATTTTACATGCCCTAAATTATATTCATCGTCGTGGTCTTGTTCACCGTGATCTTAAACCCACCAATATACTCTGTGAGGACGATCATATTTATGTGCTTGATTTTGGCTTGGCAACACATCAAACCACAGAGCATTCAGGTGAAACAGTTGGTACTTTAGCGTATATGGCTCCTGAGGTATTAATGGGTAGACCTGCTTTTGAATCATCAGATTTGTACGCTGTAGGGATTATTGCTTATGAATTATTGGCAGGTGAATATCCTTTTAATTTACAAGATACTATGCAGCTTATTTATGACATAAGCGAGCGAGAAATTGATGTATCTCGTTTAGATGTGGATGATAAACTAGGGGAGTTTGTAAAAAAATTAGTTGGAAAATCCCCCGAAGATCGTTATCCAAGTGCGCAAAAAGCGTTGGAAGCACTTAACGAAGCGATTGAGTTGCCCGATAAAATTGAAACCGATGCTATCCGTAATAGCTTTTTACAGGCAGCAACTTTTGTCGGACGTGTAGAAGAGCGAAAGACTCTCACAACGGCATTAAATCAACTTATAAAAGAGGAAACGGGTAGCGCATGGATGATTGGTGGTGAAAGCGGTGTCGGAAAATCACGTTTGGTCGATGAAATCCGCACACAAGGATTAGTTGCAGGTGCCACTGTATTAGTCGGACAAGCGATTAGTGAAGGTGGTCTTGCATATCAACTATGGCGTATTGTGCTTCGTAGGCTTGCGTTGATGGTTACATTAAGTGATGATGAATCTAGTATATTAAAATTTGCTGTCCCTGACATTGCAACCTTGGTGTCTTATGATGTTGCTGACCCACCGGAATTGGGTAATGATTTGCTGACTCGTCTATCACAAGTTGTTGAACAAGTTATTGTACGAAGTGCTAATCAGCAACCGATCCTCTTAATTATGGAAGATTTACAATGGGCATCTGAAAGTCTTGTTATATTGCAATCTGTTTTGCAACGGGTCACTGATAGTCCGATTATGATTGTTGGAACGTATCGTAATGATGAACGCCCTGATCTACCAGATGATTTACCCAATATGCAAGTTCTTGAATTAGAACGTTTAAATGACAAAGAGATTGCTCAATTGACAACTTCGATTATTGGCGAAGCAGGTGAACAGCCACAAGTCGTTGAAATGCTTCAGCGTGAAACTGAAGGTAATGTTTTCTTCTTGATTGAAGTTGTACGTGTTCTTGCTGAGGATGCAGGTAGTTTATCAGAAGTTGGACAATTGACCTTACCACCACAAGTTTTTGCTGGCGGGGTTCAAGAAGTTATTACCCGCCGTTTAATGCGTATACCTAATTGGGCGCATCTTTTGATGTATCATATCGCTGTCGCAGGGCGACAACTCGATACCGCACTTATTGAGTATATCTTGAATGAAAACCCATCGATTTTACAAGACAAAGACGTTGCACACATCAAGCACAATTATGATGAGTGGTTAACCGTTTGTAATTATGCGACGATTCTTGAGGTTCAAGATGAACAATGGCGTTTTGTGCACGATAAATTACGGGAAGGCGTGATTCAGCGTATACCTTCTGATCAACTACAAGATATTTATCGTACAGTCGCAGAATCTATCGAAACAGTTTATGCCGATCAACTAGATGATTATGCCTTTATTTTATCAGGGCATTGGGCAAAAGCTGGAAATACAGTCAAAGAAGGGCATTATGCGTTTGTTGCTGGTCAAAAAGCACATGCGATTGGTGAACATATTCAGGCGAAACGACTATTTGAACGTGCTGTTGAATTGCAGATTTATAAACACTCACCTGATTCTCGTCAATCATTGGCAGATGTTACATTCTGGATGGGACGATCATATTATTCTACGGGTTCGTTAGATGAAGCGAAGAAATGGCAACATCAAGCACTTGAATTATATCAAGAGCTAAAGAATACATATGGTATTGCAGAAGCAACTGCGGCACTAGGAGAGATTGATTTAAGGCAGGGTGAAAATGAAATTGCAAAACCTAAAGTAGAAGAAAGTCTTCGTCTCTACCAAGCAGTCGGAGCGACCAAAAAAGTTAGTTATGCTTATATGAGTCTTGGTATTGTTGAGGCGCAAATGGGTAACACTCAAAAAGCTAAGGAGCTTTTTGAAAAATCCAACGAAATGATGGAGGAAATTGGTGAACCTATTGCGATAGCGAGAACAATCAATAATCTTGCCATTATTCACGACCTGTTAGGTGATCAAGATTATGCAATGACCTTACATATGCGCGGATTGAAGATACGACGTGAAATCAATGATCGTATGGGAATTGGGTTTAGCTTGCTAAATATGGCGTCGATTGCACTTAATGAAGGTTCTTTTGAAGAATCACGAAAACTCAACAAAGAAGCAGTTTATTATTTGAGGTCTGTTGGTGCGGCTATTGCGTTAGCTGCAGCACTTCATGGTTTAGGCAACGCCGAGCTTAAATTAGGACATTATGAAGCAGCATTTAAAGCGTATCGGGAAAGTTTGGTTTTACGCCGACAGATTGGTAATCTGAATGATGTGTCACAATCATTAAAAAGTTTGGGTAATATAGAGGCTGAACAATATGATTACGGTAGTGCCAAGCATTATTACCGTGAAGCGTTGCATGTCGTATTAGAGAAGCTAGATGAAGCAGCTCCCTATTTGGTGATTTGGGATGTGGCTAAAATGTTAGCGCGTATAGAAGACCGACAACAGGCATTAACCTATTATTATTCGGCTAAATTTAACCTTGAGCGCGTTAAAGCACATGGGTATTCCAAAGATGATCTTGCTGATGAAGTTGAAGATTTAGAGTTTCGATTAAGTAAAAATGATATCGAAACTGCAAAAAATAATTCGAAAACACTATCACTTCAGGATGCGATTCAATTTTTGTCTACTGAGACCAAAGACGAATAAGTTAGGGGGTAATGGGTAGTTGGCGTTTTCGTGATACTTGTCGCTGAATGTAGATTGCAAGAATAATCATCACACCAGCTAGTACAAATGGTACGATCATACCACCGTTTTCTCCCTGTCCAACTTTCCCTTGTACGAATGGGATTATCATTGCACCGAGATTACCAATAGCGATAATAATCCCTGACGATAATATAAATAAACGTGGATATGTATCACTTACTATTGCCAATGTTGTTGGGAATACCGGACCACAGCCAATACCAACAATAAACGCGCTTCCTGCACTGATAATGACACTATCAGAGAAAACAAGTAATATACCAGTTGCAATACCAATTATCGCGATTGTGAGTAAGAGTAGATATTCGGCGTTAATTTTTTCTGCAAATGTAGATGCTAATAACCGCCCTAAAACAATTCCCCCCCAGAATAAGGAGACAATTAAGGTTGCATCAGATTCTGTCGCGCCCGCAACACGAGTAATTTGTGTATATAGCCATGCGCCAAAGCCAACTTCAGTTCCCACATATAACAAAAGCAAAACGCTAAATGGTAAAATGATGATCCATGAAATATTTGCTAACATCCCACGCAAAGAACCAATAGGGGCTTGATTTTCATCGTTATTTAGTGATTGTGGTAATTGAATAAAACTAAATACAATCGTTACGATAATCGCTCCCAATGCACAGAATAAAAATGATAAACGATAATCATCAAAACGCATGGCAATGTTAACGATTTGCGGACCAGTAACCGCGCCAATACCAAAAAACATATTAAGGGCATTAAGGGCACCTGTAGATTCCCCTTTGTTTAATGTCGGGATAATCATATTAGGACCAACTAACAAGGCGCCAAAGCCCAAACCTAGTAAAAGTGCGCCAAGAATTGCAATTATTTGAGATTCTGCTATCCCGATCATGCCACAACCTGATGCCAGAAGAATCGGTCCGCTTAAAAGCAAAAAACGGGGATGATAATAATTATATGCTATGCCAATAAACAATATCGTAATTGTGGAACCAAGCCCCTGTAATGCAATAAAGACCCCACTATCGTCGAGTGGCATATTAAATTGTTGTGTCAGACTTTCACCGTTCACGCCGAGCAGGGTAGCGGATATGCCCAAAACCCAAAAAGCGAAGTAAAAACCATAAATAGTGATGCGGGTTGATGTCATCTTATAATTCCTGGGTAGTCAATTACTCAGGATAACAGAAAATATCTGGATGATATAGCACCGAAGCGGATGATTAGTATATTGAAATTTGTAAGAGTAATATTGTGTGCGTGGGATACAAAGTTAAGCGGGTGATTGATTACAACAATCACCCGCTTATAGAAAAGCAACTTTATGCTTATTCGCTTAGGGTTTCGATTCCTTTATGCTCGGCAATTACACGAAGCATTTCTTCAACATCGTAAAATTTCTTACGTGAACGTCCTTCTTTTTCGCCTTGTTCTATTTCGATGGCATCAAGTATTTGCCAATCTGCATAGGTAACATAGTTAACGTTGCGATCTTTTAATAATGTTTCAATCGCTTCTACTGATGGGTTTGCTGGTGTAAGTAACTTACCTTGTTCCATATCTTCTAACAGATGTTTAGCTGTTTCAACGGAATCCGGTTTGTTTGTTCCGATAATGCCACTAGGTCCGCGTTTGATCCAACCGACACAATAATCACCGATAACTTGTTCACCTGTTTCATGCTCAGTGAGAACGCGCCCGTCTTTATTGGGGATAATGCCCCATTTATCGTAAAACGGAACCCCTTTTAATGGCACGCCACGATATCCTACAGAGCGAAATACCAAACCAACGGGGATCAGTTCCTTTTCTTCTGTTGCGCGTGGACGTAATGATCCGCGTTCATCTTTATACAATTCATTTTTGACGACTTTAATCATCTCCACTTGCTCATCACCGATGATCTCAACCGGAGATGCAAGGAAACGTAGAACGATCTTTTTCTTTTTGTTTTCAGGTTGACGTTCTGCATAAGATTTTAAAATATCGACATTGCGGATTTGCTTTTTATCAGCTTCGTCGCTCTCAAGATAAGTTTGACTTAAAGGATCAAGTTCAATTTCATCAGGAAGGACAATAATATCGGCATCTGCCATTTCCCCAAGTTCTTTAATTTCAGGGTTAGTAAAAGCGGCTTGGGCAGGACCGCGCCGTCCAAATATGTAAATTGTCTTTATGTTACTATTTGTAAGTGCATCTAAAGCATAATCAGCTATATCCGTTGGTAATAATTCTTCACGACTACGCGCTAAAATACGGGCAACATCCATCGCCACATTACCAACACCGATCACTGCCACTGCTTCCTGTGTTAAGTCAAATTCACGGTCGCGAAAATCAGGGTGCCCGTTGTACCATGCGACAAATTCTGTAGCGGCGTGACTACCTTGTAAATCCTCACCCTCAATACCCAAGTTGCGATCTGTTTGCGCCCCCACAGCGTAAATAATTGCATGATAATGTTGTTCTAAATCTTCATGAGTTACATCTGTGCCAAAATTTACGTTGCCGAAGAAACGAAAATCTGGTTTTTGAGCAATACGATTATATACTTTGGTAACTGATTTGATTTTTGGATGATCCGGGGCAACACCACCGCGTACCAAGCCAAAGGGCGTTGGCAAACGATCAAACATATCAATTTCTACATTAATATCTTGTTTTTGGAGATATTCCGCAGCATAAAAACCTGACGGACCGGAACCAATAATAGCCACACGAAGTGGATTTTCTGAGGAGCCAATTTCAGCCATAAGGAGGTTCTCAACCATTCGTTTGTTAGCGAAAATTTCCCGTTTAGTATAACATGCCTACGGATATACGCATCGTGTTATTTGTCACATATACAGTTCAAATGATGATGTTACATGAGTGACATACTCCCCTAGCTAAAGCTAGTGGCATCTGTCGTCAACATCGGGACACAAGACGAAGTCTGCGAATTATCCGACTCTGACAGTATGAGGCGATGCCCCGCCTCAAGAATGTTTAGTGCGGCGTTGTGATCACGGTCTAAGACCAAATCACACACGTCGCACTTGAAAATTCTATTTTTCAGTTCTAGTTTTTGGCAGTATCCACAGGATGAACATTTGCCTGTCGTGCGTTCCCATCTGTCGATGAACAGCACCCGTTTATCACGCTTCAATGCGACAAATTTAAGGATTTTGATGAATTGCGCGAAGCCAAGATCGGATACTTTCCGTCCCCACAATCGTTTCATGGCACTGATGTTTAAGGTTTCAAACACGAGAACATCGTAGACATCGCAGAGTTCGTTGGCGAGTTTGAAGTGAAAATCTTGGCGTTTGTCAGCAATGCGAATGTGACGACGCGCAATGTGTTTGCGACCATTACGCTTGTTACTACTTCCATCAATTTTTTTGGACACTTGACTTTGTATCTGACGCATTCGGGGTAAGTCTTGCTTGAAAAACTGCGGTGCGTCGATGTATTGTCCCTCGTCGTTCGTCAAGAAATGTTTCAAACCGAAGTCAAAACCGCCGATTTTACCCGTGCTGATTTCATCTTCGATTATAATATTTTCAACGACTGAGAAACACACCCACAAGTGACCTACCACGTTGCGCTTGATGGTGACAGTTTTGATGTCACCGTTCATCGGGCGATGCTTCACAAACTTGTACCATTCCCCCATAATTTTGACGTGTCCCGTGAACTTCGGGTGTTTTTCACCACCACGCTTGTTCGTATCTTCGCCAAGTTGCCAGCCTGCCGTTGCTTTGAGCGTGAAAGATTTATACTTTCGGACTGGTTTGAAACGCGGTAATCCGCCCTTTTTCTTAAAGAAGAGTTGAAATGACTTATCCAAGCGTTCCAAAATATCTTGTACGGATTGTGAACCGACCAACTTCCAATAGGCAAACTTCTCGGTTTTCATCCGTAATCTAGCGATATGTTTTTTCAGGCGACCCAATGGGATATATTCTCCCGTAAGGTGATGATAGCGTCGGTACAAGGCGAGCGCATGATTGTGGATAATGCCTGAAATATTAATGCGGTCATGCAACAATTGATTCTTCTCTGCATTATCATACAAACGATATTTGTAAGTTCGACGAATCTTAACTATAGTAGGCATAAGCTCTGGTTCCATCTTAACCGGAGAGTGGTTAGGTGTTGGCGCACCGTGAACCACACTCCAAATAGTATATCATAAAAATCGAACTCCCGTTCAGTGCGCTTTCATCCCACAGACCAATCTATGGGTTTTTCGCGCTATTTATGGAATAAAATCGCAATATTGCGTTAATATGGGTAAACTTACGCTTTCTGTGCAAATTCTCTGCTAAAATTCTATTGATATCTTTATAATCAAACGATAACTTTTACATAATTGGATGTCCTATGACACGGTATATTTTGAGGCGGGTGTTGCAAGCAATCCCCACTTTCTTTGGTGTAACCATTATTTCATTTCTATTGGTAATTTCTTCTCCTGGTGATCCTGTATCACTTTTGACATTTAGCCCGAGCCAAGACCCAGAGGTTGTTGAGCAATTACGGCGCAGACTTGGTTTAGACCGTCCTGCTGGTGAGCAATACATTTACTGGTTAATCGGTAATGATTGGGTACAACTCGATCTTGATGGGGATGGTATTAAAGAATCTCGAGGTGATCGTCAGGGGCTTTTACGTGGCGATTTGGGTACATCTATTCGCCAACGCACCAGCGTATTAAGCTTGATAGGTGATCGTTTACTGCCTACCTTGCAATTAACGGTCAGTGCATTAATTGTAGGATATATGATCGGTATTATTCTCGGTGTGTTGTCAGCAGCGTATCATGGAACGATTATTGATCAAATAGTACGTCTTGTGTCTGTTGTTGGTAATGCTGTGCCTGCGTTTTGGTTGGGACTACTTTTCATTATTTTATTTAGCGTAAACTCTAGAATTCTACCTATGAGTGGACGACAGGATATTGGTACTCGTGGTTTCGATTTGCTTGATCAACTTGAACACATGATTATGCCTGTGATTGTGCTGTCACTACCTATTATCGCCAATATCTCCCGTTATACGCGGACTTCAGTGCTTGAGGTACTTGGGCAAGATTACATTCGCACCGCTCGCGCTAAGGGATTACCACAGCGGGCAATTACATGGAAACACGTAATTCGTAATGCACTCATTCCAGTGGCAACTTTTCTTGGTCAAGCTATTGGTGGTTTATTAGGCGGTACAGTCATTGTGGAACAGGTTTTTAGCTGGCCCGGTCTCGGTAAATTGGTGATTGATGCCGTTTTTAATCGAGATTATCCTATTGTTATGGGATCGGTGGTTGTTGGAGCTATTTTATTTATTATTGGTATGCTGATTTCTGATTTATTATACGCGGTGCTTGATCCCCGCATTCGTTTGGAGTGAGATGTAACAATGACAAATCCAACCCCTAAGAACGTTACATTATTATCAGAAGAACGTCTTAAATCTCGGTCATTTTGGCAGGACGCATCTCGTTATATTCTCAGAGACCGTTTAACCATGTTAGCAATTATCATTTTGTTTTTGATGACAATTGCTTGTTTTATTGGTCCAAGTATCATACAAAGGACTACAGACATTGATCCAAATCGAACCAGTATTCCTGACCGTTTTACACCTCCTGGAGAGGATGGTTTTATACTTGGCGCAGATGAATTAGGGCGGGATCAACTCATCCGTTTATTGCTAGGCGGGCAAATTTCACTTTTGATTGCTTATGGAGCGAGTTTTATTACCATAATTATCGGTGTCACGCTTGGGTTATTTGCTGGTTATTACGGCGGACGGATTGATGATTTTATTGTTTGGATCGTGAATACGTTAAGCGCAATTCCCGCTATTTTCTTGTTGTTAATTATTGCCAGCTTATGGGATCCATCGCCAAGATCACTTGCACTCATCTTGGCACTTATTGGTTGGGTTCCGAGTTGCCGTTTAGTACGTGGCGAAGTATTCACACTAAAAGAGCGGGAATATATTATTGCAGCCCGCGCACTTGGCTCATCGGCTAATCGCATCATGCTTCAACATATGATCCCAAATATTCTATCAGTTGTGATCGTATCACTTACTATCAATGCAGGCACGCTTATTTTGATTGAATCTGCACTGAGTTATCTCGGTATTGGTGTTCAACCACCTGTGCCATCATGGGGCAACATGCTCACTGAATCGCGTACCTTTTTTGTCAGCGGTCGTCATTTGGTGATATGGCCCGGTGCTATGATTACAATAACAGTACTCTGTTTCTATTTGTTTGGAGATGGTCTACGCGATGCACTTGACCCTCGTACAACACGCAAGGCATAATTTTGAACGGGGCTTCTAATCTGGAGATTTTTCTATAAAAATGGTGCGTATATTAACGGATTAGATATATCTATCTCGAAATAAGGAATTAGTTAAAAAGTATGAATAAAATTGATTATGCTATTGCAGGATTAGTTGTAGTTACTGCTCTGATGCTCGGTGCACTTATCTTATATTTTCAAAATGATAACACTGATGAAGACACGAGTGAGTACGCTTTGTTTGATCTGTCTTCAGCATTTACGATTGAGTACCCAAATGCTTGGGTAGCTGACATTATACAGGCTAATCATTTGGTTTCAGGTCCGCCGGAAACTGTACGTCAAAATACTCCTGGCCCTTCATTTTCGGTATTGAGTCGTGTTGCTGGGTTAGGTGACGATATTATGCAAGGGTATATAGATAGTCGCCTATTTCGGGAAGGTTCTGCTCAAGAGTGGGAATTGATTACTGATATTACCGATATCACTATTGATGATACACATGCTGGACAAATGGTTGACGCTGTTGGCACAATTAGCCCAGGCGGAACAGAATTACATACAAGACACATTCTCACCCGCGCTGATAATAACGTTGTTTATGTTTTTGTGTTAAGCGCACCTGTTGATCAATGGGATACTTACATAGAAACTTTTGACTATATGGTCGATAGTCTTGTTATCAACGAATAGCTCAACGTAACATAGTCATATAAGCTCTGCCTGAAATAACATATTTGATGGGTAGAGCTTTATGTATCATCCACTTTCTACTACTAAATAACCTCAGGTATAACTCGGAGAAATTATATGTCATTTGACTTGATCTGCTTTGGACGCAGTTCACTTGATTTGTTTGCTACTGAAATTGGGGCAAAATTTGCAGACGTTGAAAGTTTTAGTGCATTTGTTGGAGGTAGTCCGACTAACGTGTGTGTTGCCTCATCTCGTTTAGGTTTAAAGACAGCAATGGTAACAGGTTTAGGCGACGATTATACAAGTGGATTTATACGACAGTTTCTTGATAAAGAAGGTATTAGTACGGACTATATTGCCCTTAAACGAGGATATCAGACCAATACGGTTATGGTCGCCTTGCAACCACCAGAATCAATGCAATTTGTGGCACTTCATGCCAATAACGCTGATCTTGAGTTAACAATTGACGATGCGCTGAAGTCTCCAATAGCAGATACTCGTGCAATCTTATTTAGTGGGATGGGACTCTTACAGGAACCGAGCCGAAGTACAACTCAATATATTGCCGAACATGCGCGTTCTTTAGGTAAAATGGTATTTATGGATTTAGATTATCGCCCGCCTATGTGGTCTGATCCACGTATCTACGGGGTGACAGCACGTTTAACATTGCCATTAGTTGATATTGTCATTGGAACCGAAGATGAGGTGCGTGGGGCTGGTGGGACGGAATCCTTAGATAACGCGATTGAATGTATTCTTGATTTAGTGAATACTGCGTTGATTGTGAAACGTGGTGTAAATGGATCAACTGTATACACAAAAGACGGTCAAATTTTTAATGCCCCTCCATTTATGGTAAATGTGGTTAACTTTTTAGGCGCGGGTGATGCCTATGCTGGTGCGATTATTTATGCATATTTAAATAATTGGGATTGGGAACGATCTGCCCGATTTGCAAATGCGAGTGGTGCATTGATCGTTTCCCAACATGGAACAGCAAATGTTATGCCAACGCATGAGCAAATTGAAACCTTCATGCGTGAAAATAAATAGCTTATTGATTGTTGAGTCGTCGCTGTATCTCGTCAATCAAATCATCACTTTCATCGTATTCGATATATTGAATACCTCTCAACTCTGCCGTGAGTTTTGTCTTTTCAACAATAACAGGAATTACAGGCTTATCTTCGTCGAGAAAGTAGCGATATTCCATTTTTACATACCGTGAATTTAATGCTGATGACGAAACACACAAAATAAGCACTTTACATCTATCTAGTGCTTCGTTGATTTTGTCGAGCCAATCATCACCGGAACGAATGATATGTTGATCAATCCACACGTTAAATCCTGAATCAAATAACAATTGACCAAGCGGTTTAACGTGTGATTTCCAGTCGCTACGACTATAAGAGATAAATATATCAGGGAATGTATCTTCATCTATATCGCTTGTGTCTGTAACGTTTTCTCGATCTAGTGCTTTTTCAATTTCGAGCAAATTCTCGCTATCTTTACGTTTGTCCATACCTTCAAATCCGATTTATGTGATTAATTAGTCAGGGAAACAATTTAATTAGCTATTAGCTAATTTTCTTTATATCTTATTGTTGTTCCTATTATAGCTGTTTTTTAAAGAATTAATTTAGTTGACAAATAAGAACAAATATTCTAAAATAATTTTGTTATTTGACTTTTTTTAAACTCACGCACACATAAGGGTATATACAAATATGAATGGTATTCCAAGTTGGGTAGAAATTCCAACCAAAGATATTGACCGCGCGGCTAAATTTTATGGCGCGATATTCAGGAAAGAATATGAAGTTCGTGAAGATGGTCCACGCAAAATTGTCATTTTGGGACAAGGTGAAAACAATGAAGCAGGTGCTTCCTTAACACAGATTGATGGTTTTGAACCAAGTAGCAATGGTGCTTTAGCCTACTTTAATGCAGGTGATGATATTGACGGTGCATTGACAAAAGTTGCTGAGTCTGGCGGTAAGGTAGTTATTCCTAAAACGCATATGTGGGAAGGGCAAGTATACGCAACATTTCTTGACACAGAGGGTAATACAGTTGCCTTCTTTGGTACAGGGGCTGTTGAATAACACATAATATCATTATTTAGCATATCATTTTATAGGGCGATCATTGGTCGCTCTTTTTTATTTGCGTAGGTCTTCCGTCAGGAATTAGTGTTGTTGGCGAACAGGACAGAACAGCGAACAATGCTACAATTCCAGCGTAATAAGATTCAGGTATTAATTGCAGTCGGGGAATTTTGACTGAATCTTATATTTCGATAATTCCTAATGGGGGCAATACTCATGCGAAAAGCACTAATTTTTATTTTGTTTATGACAATTTTAACGGGATGTAACCTCAGTAGTTCGTCTAATGCTGAGGCTGAAGAATCACCGATTATCACCAATACGCCTATTGACCTTGATCTTGAGAGTGAATCGGCTGATGAGGTAGAAGAGAATCAATTATTGCCAACACGAACACCACAACCAACTGCATTACCTGATCCAAATGCGCCACCACCAACATCAGTAGACAATACCAACAACACGACAACTACTACTGTCACCTCACAACAAGTTGACCCAACAGCCATACCACAACAAGCCAGCGCACCGATATTTTCGCCCGTATCAGGCGGGCAACGTGTTTTTGGTGTTAATGTTGATGACACAGGATCAATTTCCGGCGCGGGAATCACCCTTTTTGATATTGGAACACGCCATTTTTCACAAAATCCAGTTAATTCTGATACATATGCAGTTATTGATCAACTTGGTATGTTTTATATTCGCCGTCCACAAGGTGATTTCCGCGTAGAACAAGGACCTTATACGCAATTCCCTGCGACGTCACTTGAAACAAATAATTCACCTGCGGTTATGTCTACATGGTCACAAAATGGGCAAAACCTTGCATTTTTAGTTGATCCAGCACAAGAAGCATCCGCAGGTCTTTGGTGGTTTGAACCGGGGAGTTTTGCACCCATTCAATTAATCGTGGATTGTCCATTTGAAGGCTATCGTGGTTGTATGATTGTTCAACCCGGAGCAGATAATCTTATTCGTTGGGAAAGTCTATTTGTGGAATGGGCACCGAACAACACGCAAATGCTAGTGACGCTTAACCTGCCAACAGAAGGGCGACAAGGCATTTTAATTACAGAGGCAACTCGTAACGAGCGTGTACGGGATCAACGCCCTGAAATTTGGTTTTATGATTATGGATCATGGGATGTCGATGGACGTATCTTGACGAGTGGTCGTAATCCTCAAGGCGCAATCAATGTTGCATGGATTAATCCTGATGGTTCTCCAAGTGAACAAGTTTATGCCGCTAGTTCAAATGGCTTATGGATGGGATGGGCAGTTCAACGTCCAAGTGGTGATATTGTTGCTCTCGGCGCACAAGGCTCAGGGGGAACACCCGTAGCAATTTATGATATGAATGGTAATGCGTTGACGGATTTAATTGGTACGGCATTTCCTGATCGTGTTGTCTGGAATGCGGATCGTAGCGCGGTTATTGTAGAAGCTGGTGGCAGACAATACGTAGCCACTGTAAACGGGCAAGTTGTCGAAATTACAGCACAATCGACTGGCTATAGTGTCAATTGGGTAAATTAATCACATTTATAATTTAGAGCCACAAGGGGATGTAACTATTTTGCATCCCCTTGTGCATCGCGTACAATACACTGTGTATTGTGTATCATCTAATAAAAGTGAGTAATTGATGTTTAATCGAAGTTATGAAGTCGGTAGTATCATTCAGCGTTTTTTAGCACTGCTTATTGATAATCTCATTTTGGGAACATTTTACTTTTTGCTAGATACACTCTACGTTGATCAGACGATTTCACTAGTAGCCTTAACTATAATAAGCATTCTCTATTTGTGGGTTATGTGGCGATACAATGGGGGGCAAACTGTTGGTCACGCCCTTTTCAGTTTACGTGTCATTAAAACTGATGGGCGTGACCTCAATCATCTGGATGCTCTATTACGTATACTTGGTTATGTTATCGGCACGCTCATATTTATGCTTGGTTTTTTAACCGCCGTACTTGATAAAGATAAACAAGGTTGGCATGACAAGATTGCAAATACATTCGTGATAAAAGTGTAAATGCTAGTTCTGAGTACCACACTCAGAGCAAGGTTGTGTACCATCAATCAACAAGGTTTTACACATTTTGCAGAATTCAGCTTTACCCGGTTCCAAATGATGATCGACACTCACACGCTCATCAAAGACAAAGCATTCTCCTTCCCATAAAGATTGCTCAGGGGCTATCATCTCTAAATAGCGCAGAATACCACCTTTTAAGTGATATACATCCTCAAATCCTTGCTCAATCATATAAGAGGTTGCTTTTTCGCAACGGATTCCGCCTGTACAAAACATGGCGACTTTTTTATTTTCTTTTGTATCCAGATTCTCACCTACAAACTTTGAAAATTCTGTAAATGAATCTGTGCGTGGGCTGATTGCACGTTGGAATGTGCCAACTTCCACCTCGAAGTGGTTACGTGTGTCTATCACAATCACGTCAGGATCAGCAATGAGTTCATTCCAATTATCTGGCTCAACGTAGGTTCCGACTTGTTGATTCGGGTCTGCAGATGCTCTAAAAGTGACGATCTCTGGCTTGATCTTGACCTTTATACGTTTAAACGGAATAAAATCCGTAAAAGACTCTTTAACAACAAGTTCACTAAATCGTGAGTCTGCACGTAAGAAGTTTAGAACAGCGTCCATCCCGTTACGGGTTCCAGCAATGGTACTGTTGATGCCTTCTTCTGCAAGTAAAATTGTGCCGAAAACACCTTGTTCAGTACAAAGGGTGTGTAGTTGTTCTTGTAATGCTTCACAATCGTTCAATGTGACGAATTTATAAAATGTTGAAATGACGATTTTTTGTTCCATGATTTTTATAGCTTGTTAAGATATACGATATAGTTATATTTTACTGTGAAGTAGAGGATATGTTCAGTGTGATTTCACCTCGTCACATTTTTATCTGTTGTTAATCAATAAGGATGTAATCACCATGCAAGATATGAGTAAAAATGAAATCAGTGAATTCTTGATGGGAACGGTTCGTACAGGTAAATTGTCTTCTGTACGCAAAGACGGACGACCCCATATCACGCCGATTTGGTATACAGTCGATGGCGATGATTTGTTATTTATGACGTGGCATGAATCTGTTAAAGGAAAAAATGTGCAACGTGATGGGCGAGTAGCCATCTGTGTTGATGAAGAAAAACCACCATTTTCGTTTGTTATCATTGAGGGCAATGCCAGAGTCGATAACCCCACACCAGAAGAAATGTTGAAATGGTCAACAGAAATAGGTGGACGCTACATGGGGGCAGATCAGGCTGAGGAATTTGGCAAGCGCAACGCTGTTGAAGGGGAACTCTTAATTCGCGTCACGCCGACCAAAATTATTGCTAAGAAGAACGTTTCAGATTAACGACAAAGCCAGTAGGGAACAATGCTAGCTTCCCACATAAATTAATCTTCGATTTCGGCAGTGTACATCAATGCCATCGGAATTTGTGCTTCTATTAGATACGCTAATATGTCAGCGTCATCTCGCGATACCGCTAACATGATAACTTCTTCAGGATTATCATTATAGATACTGATTGGTGGGGAGAAGTTACGAATCTCGATAATTTCCACATTCGTAATTGTTCGTTGGATGGTTAATTGAGGTTCATTATTAGAAAAGTTACTTTCGGCAAGCATATTAAGGTCAACAATATCTTGGAAGTCATCATCGAGTTCAACGAACAAAAATGCAGTTACTATATCTACCCTATCACCAATTTCAAATGGGTTATTGGGCGATGTGAGTAGTGTGGGTGACGGTAGTGTAATCGCTTGCATATTTGCTGGTATAGGAATCCATTCTTCGTTGTTTATTTCATTTGTCTCAATGATGACTTCACATTGAGCTTGCATACGCTCATCGGAGTTAAAAATGGATAGTCTTAAACGATATAAGTTTGGATTGTCAAAGTAATCGCCAAAGTCAATCTCCGCAAGTATATTAGGTGTAATGACTTCGGTTGTGCCTTCAAACAGTGCTATGTATTCGACTTCATCTGATGACTCATCATAGGACGCAATTTCGATTACATAACCACCAAAATCATCACTAAATGCTGTTCCTTTAACCTCTATAATTGTTGAATCGTAATTCCAATCGAATCCTGTAAATAACGCATTTTGACTATCACATCTGATTGGATCGATAGACCCACTATTTACAAAATCGTATATAGGGTTTTCAGACTCAGGTGTAGGCGCATAGGTAGCCGTCAACGTTGCTTCCGCTATAATTTGAGTTACCGTCAAAAGTGGAGGTGGAATCGTCGGTTCAGATCTAGGAATAAGTATCGTGTTACCTACCTCAATAACTGCGATCAGGCTTGAGCGTACCCAACCGCGTGTACCCTCCTCAAGTTCTACTTCTAACCATGATTCATCTTCATTTTGGGCGATAATAGTTACTATTCCCTGCGGTGGAATAGTTGTAAAAGCGCGATATTCCGTTCCTGGTCCTTCACGTACATTTAATAATTGTAGAGATTGACTGATACCAGTTTGCGGTTGAAATGGTGATATTTGTGTCGCCTCGACTACGATCTGAGTCGCCGTCAAAGCTATTTGGTTGCTATTAGACTCGGACATGGTTGTTGCTTCGGTTATGATCTGTGTTGCGGTTAAGAACATTGGCTCTATCGTTGGAGAAGTGGTTGAGCTTGCTGTAATTTGTAATCCTGCTCCATATGGGGTATTGCCTTGTGGGAGTGAATATAAGCTAATGATGATGCCTATCCCGAGCATCAAAATAAGTAATGTTGCCACGAGTGTAAGTGGTATCGGTTTACGTCTATATGTTTTTGGCATAGCTGTTGGCTGCATCAAATCAATCATAGGTATTATCTCTTCTTTTTTTGCTAATTGAGCTTTTAGGTGGGCAATTAATTGATCTTCAAGATTGGATTCAAAGTCAGGATGAGCATTTGGGGTCGTATGATTTAAGTCGTGTAATAATTTGCCGCCTGCTGGATGACGCGAACGCAGTTGTGCTTCGATCTTTTGTGTTTTTTTATCACCGTTTCGACCATTTTTCTGACTCATAATAAATCTCGCTCTGACTCGTTTTGATATTTCTGTGCAAGGTCATCTAACCCGCGCGATAGATGTGAGGCAACTGTACGCTCATCTAAATTAAGAATTTGTGCAATTTCTTGATTACGTAGTTGTCCGAAAAAGCGTAAAGTGATGATTTCTTGACGGCGAGGCGAAAGTGTTGCAATTTGTTGATGTAAACGGGCGAAGCGCTCCTTCATTATCATCGTTAAATCTGGCTGAGGTGTTTCGCCTTGTATATCGGGTATATCATCCAATGAAATGTTGATTGGTTTACGACCATTTTCTCGATAAAATTGTTGAACATGGTTATGCGCGATACGGAATACCCAACCTGAAAATGATCCCTCACCTCGATATTCAAATTGCTTGATAGCTTCGATGATTTTCATAAAGACATTGGCTACAATATCCTCTGTGTCCTGTATATTCCCAACACGATACGCTACATAAGCATACACACGCGGAAAATAAGAACGATACAGCAGGCGAAACGCTTCCGGATCACGTTTGACCTGTTGTATTAAATTGTATTCTTGTTTTGGGGTAAGTGTCATCGACACAGTAAATTATCTCGTCAATCTAATCGCTTCACATAACATAAAACGCATTAAAGGGATAAATACTGCATCGAATTTGAGGAAATCTAAAATTAGTTACTGAATGAAACTACGAATAAAGAACCATAGATTCGCTGGACGCTCTGCCAGACGGCGCATGAAATAGGGGTACCACGCATCTCCAAATGGCACATACACACGCATTTTGTAACCCGCTTCTACAAGTTCCAATTGCCGAGATGGACGCACGCCGTATAACATCTGGAATTCGTAACGCTCTAACGGGATGTCATATTGCTTGATCTTTTCCAATGCGGAGACAATCATATTTTCATCGTGGGTGGCGATATCTAAATATGCGGGTGCTTCTGCTTGTAGATATTGATCCAGAATCCGAACGTAATTCGCATCGACATCAGATTTTTCTGCATAAGCAATGTCTGGTGCTTCAAGGTACGCACCTTTACATAAGCGGATTCGTGAACCTTCTTCTGCTAGCTCTTTCATGTCTTGCTCACTACGACGTAACGCTGATTGAATTACTGTACCAACGTTATCAAATTCATGTTCCGATCGCATGGTACGAAAAATTTGTAAAGTAATATCGGTGTATTT
>WURV02127539.1:0-19190 GCA_011762755.2 Epimenia babai
TTTAAGATAGATGATTGAACGGCCAGCAAATTGAACTACACAAAAAACCAGCCAGGCGTGGATCTATGTTATATATCCTGGGCGGCGTGATGGCGGAAGAAGCGGGTGATGTGGGGGATTTCGGCGAAGTTGCCCTGAAATACCGTGGTGTTGAAAAAGACAGAAAGGCCGAGGCCGCGGCTACGTTCGATATACTCTAAACGCAGGGCATCGAGGTCCCGTTCGCTGGCGTAGCCCTTGCGCTGCTGGGTCATATCGACACGAAAGGCGACATCGACCAGGCCGTTTTCGGCGAGTTCGCGCAGCAGATTCCGGCTGGCCTTAATACCGTTGGTGAAAAGGGAAAGGCGCATGCCAAGGCCGGCGATGCGGGCGCACGCCCGCCTCTGCAGGAGCTCGGCCCGTTGCATTGGCAGCCTGGTCAGGCGCCGAGTTTCTCCCTGCCCAGTTCGGATGGTGGCACCCGCAGCCTGCAGGACTACGCCGGCCGACCGGTGCTGGTGATCTGCTACCTGGGCTTTGGCTGCCTGCACTGCGTCGAGCAGCTCCAGGCCTTCCATCCGATGGTGGCGGCCTACAAGAAGGCTGGCATCGAAGTGGTGGCCATCGGCCTCGATGAGCTGCAGGGCATGCAAAAGTCCCTGGCCAACCTGGCCACCAAGGACCGCTTCGAGTTTCCGCTGCTGGCGGATCCCAAGCTGGAGACCTTCAAGCGCTGGCGCTGCTTCGACGACTTCGAGCAGCAGCCCTTGCACGGCACCTTCCTGATCGACGGCCAGGGCCGCCTGCGCTGGGGAGACATCAGCTACGAGCCCTTCATGGACGCCAAGTGGGTGGTGGCGGAGTGCCAGCGCCTGCTCGGCCTCGACTGAGTCATACCGCGGCAGGCCCGCGGGCGGCATTTGCTCCCCCAGCGTTGCCCGGGCCGGGCCCCCGCCCTTAGATGGCCGCCCATGCTCGCCTCCTTCTCAAGCCTGGACTGGGTGATCGTCGTCGCCTACCTGGGGCTGTCGGTAGCCATCGGGCTGTTGGCCAACCGTTTCATCACTGGCCTCACCGGCTACCTGGTGGCCGGGCGCAGCCTGGGCACGGCGCTGTCGATCGCCACCATGACCGGCTCGGAGCTGGGCTTGATCACAGTGATGTACCAGTCGCAGAAAGGCTTCAAGGACGGGTTCTCCGCCTTGCATATCGGCCTGGTCGCGGGGCTGGTGACCCTGGTGGTGGGGCTGACCGGCTTTCTGGTGGTGCGTCTGCGGCGCTACCGCGTGATGACCATCCCGGAGTTCTACCGGCGGCGGTTCAACAAGCGGGTGCAGATCCTGGGCGGCACCGCCCTGGCCGTCGGCGGCATCCTCAACATGGGGCTGTTCCTGCAGATCGGCAGCAAGTTCCTGGTGGCGGTGACCGGGCTGGATCCCAGCGGCACCACCCTCAAGCTGGTGATGACGGCCCTGCTGGCCCTGGTGCTTATCTACACGGTGCTCGGAGGGATGGTCTCGGTAGTGCTCACCGACTACTTGCAGTTCGTGGTGCTCAGCCTGGGGCTGGTGCTGATGGTCGCGATGGCCCTCAATCATCTGGGCATGGACGCCGTGGTCGACAGCTGGAAGGCTGAAAAGGGCGCCAAGGCCTTCGATCCGATCGAGGGGCATGGCGGAGCCTACATATCCTGGCAGGCCATCCTCGGCTTCGTCAGCTGTGCGGTCTGGCCCACTGCGGTGACCCGGGCCCTGTCGGCCCGCGACGAGGGGGTGGTCAAGCGGCAGTACGCCCTGTCGTCCCTGTCCTTCATGATCCGCTTCCTGATCCCCTGCTTCATGGGGCTGGCCGCCTTCACCTTCCTCAGTCAGACCGGTGCGGGCTTCCTCGAGGGCAAGTCCTTCACCTACGAGGGACAGACCTACGAGTCGATCCAGGCCTTCCCGGTGATGCTCCGGGAGATGCTGCCGATCGGGCTCCTTGGGCTGATCACCGCGGCCATGCTGGCGGCCTTCATGTCGACCCACGATAGCTACCTGCTGTGCTGGGCCTCGGTGATCTCCCGCGACGTGATCGCGCCGCTGGGGGGTGACCGGGCCACCGAGCGGCAACAGTTGAGCTGGACGCGCATCGGTATCGTGGCCATCGGGCTGTGGGTGCTGGTCTGGGGGATGTTCTTCACCCCCTCCGACGATGTGTGGGACTACCTGGGTATCACCGGCGCGATCTACTTCACCGGGGCGATCATCGTTCTGATCGCCGGGGCCTACTGGCGACGGGCGAGCTCCACTGGTGCCTTCTGGGCCTTGATCGCCGGGCTCAGCGCGGTGCTGGGGATCGGCCAGTTGCGCGAAGCGGTCGGGCTGTCCTGGACGGAGCTGGGCCGGGATGGTGAGTCCATCGCCTGTGGGCTGTCCGGTGCCGAGGTCGGGCTGTGCACCCTGGGCCTCGCTGCCGTGGCCATGGTCCTCGGCTCCCTGTTGTTCCCCGACGCCGAAGAACCCGAGATGCACCCGGAGGCCAACTGATGGAGACCTGGATCAGCTTCTGGACCTGGACGATCTACATCGCCGTTACCCTCTTCACCCTGCTCAGCATCTGGGTGATCGTCGCCGGCTTCGGCGACATCAAGAAGATGTTCGCCGCCCTCCGCGCCCTGCGGGACGCCGGGGCGGATGATCCCGGGAGCTGAGCCATCGCATTGCCCCCGGCTCCCTGCCAGAATGCGGCGGTGAAGATCCACATCCGCTGCTTTGCATCGGTGCGCGAGCTGTTCGGCACCGAGTCCTTCGACCTGGAGGTTGCCGAGGGTACCGACCTCCAGGCCCTGCGTAGCCAACTCGCTGCCGACCAGCCCGAGTTCCTGCGCCTGCCGCTGGCCTACGCAGTCAACCAGGACTACGCCGAGGCCAGCCGGGTGCTGCAGGACGGGGACGAGGTGGCCTTCATTCCTCCGATCTCGGGCGGCCATTCCAGTGCCGACCTGTACCGCTTTGACCTGAGCCCCGAGCCCCTGGACCCGCGATCTCTCGAGGCCGAGGTCCGTGCCGACACCGACGGAGCGATCGTGACCTTCGCCGGGGTGACCCGCAACCACAACGAAGGCGATGCGGTGCTCAGCCTGCGCTACGAGTGCTACGAGCCGATGGCCCGCAAGGTGATGGGGCAGATCTTCGAACAGGCGGTCAAACGCTTCGAGATCAGCCGCGCCCGGGTGCTGCACCGGCTGGGCGAGGTGCCGATCGGTGAGGCCTCGGTGCTGGTGGTGGTCGCTTCGGTGCACCGTGGTCCGGCCTTCGAGGCCTGCCGTTACTTGATGGACCAGCTCAAGGCCGAGGTGCCGATCTTCAAGCAGGAGCTTCTCGCCGGAGAGGATGGGGCGAGTCGTTGGGTGGGGGACCTGCCCTCGGGGCTGGGTAGCTGAGCAGGGGTCGGGAGACGGCAAAAAACCGGATCTGTCGGTAATGCCCAGCAGCGGCAGGTGATCTCTGGTCAGCACGCCCGCGGGCCCTCATGGACGGAGGTCCTTGGGTATTCCATTCTCCCACCGGTGATTCTCCGATGACCCGCCTCGCCTCCCTCGATCCCGACACCCTGTTGCAGCACCTGGACTTCGTGCAGCGCCTGGCCAGGGATCTGCTCCGTGATGCTGGAGATGCCGAGGACCTGAGCCAGGAAGCCATGACCGTTGCCATGGAGAAGCCGCCTCGTCACGGCGGCGACCTCCGGCACTGGTTGGCCATCGTCACCCGCCGCCTCGCCGCCAACCAATGGAGGGCCGGCAAGCGGCGGCGGCGCCATGAGCAGGCTTCGGCACGGCAGGTCCAGGGCCCGAGCGCAGCCGAGGTGTTGTCGCGGGAAGAAACCCGGCAGCGGGTCGTCGCGGAGGTGCTGCAGCTCGATGAGCCATACCGTTCGGTGGTGCTGCTGCGCTACTTCGACGGGCTCAGCTCCAGCGAGATCGCGCGGCGGCACAAGGTACCAGCGAACCGCGTGCGGGTTCGTCTGCACCGGGGGTTGCAGCAGCTACGGCGCAGGATGGATGCGGCCCACGGCGGTGATCGTCGGGCGTGGATCGGACCCCTAGGGGCGGGCCTCTGCCCGCGGGGGACCCTGTCGCTGGTCTTTGGAGGACTCCTGGTGAAGAAGGTCATGGTCTCGGCTCTGGTGGTGTTGGTCTGTGGCCTATGGGCCTTGCAGAGCCTGCGGCAGGACCCCGGGTCACGGCTTGATCAGGGAGCTCCGGTGGTGGTCGGCGCCCCGCCTCATCCGGCGGGGGAGGTGCCTGGGCCTGTGGGCCAGCAGATCACAAAGGCGGCGCGCAGCCGGGTGCCGGGATCGCCCGGGGCCACAGCCGTCTGTGTGCTGCGGGGTTGCTGCCTCGACGGGCAGACCGGCCTGCCGCTGGCAGGCTGCGCCGTGCAGGTGCAGGTCGTTGAGGGGTCGGTCGAAGTCGCTGCGCTCTCCGAATCGCGGCCGGGGATGAGCCGGGCCGATGGCAGATTCGAGCTCCGCTTAGACCCGAGCTCCCTCCTGGGGATCCGGCTGCGGTTCCGGATTCCGGGCTACTCGGAGCTCAGTCGGTTCTGGCCCGCAATCCGTCCGGGGGCGATACATGACCTGGGCGAGGTGCGGCTCTTCCGTGCATCAGGGTTGGGAGGGCGGATTGAGGACGCGCGGGGTCGGCCCCTCGCAGGTCTGGTGGTTCGACTGGAGCGCCAGGAGGATCCAGACCGGCAGTCTCAGCTGCGGCCCTCGTCCTTCGCTCGAGCCGAAAGAAGTGGGGCCGATGGACGGTTCGCGGTCCCGTCGCCGCTCTTCCCCGGAACCTGGGTCCTGCGGGTGGCGGGTCATCAGGTGCTGCGGGGCGGCCGGGTCGAGCTCAGGGCTGGCGAGCGGCGGATGGATCAGACCCTGGTGGTGCGGCGCATGGGGCCTGAAGACTACATCCAGGGCCAGGTGCTCGATCCCCAGGGCCGACCCATCGCCGGGGTGCGGACCAGGCTCGGTGGGCCGGGCTCGGCTGGTCCCTTCGCCCAGCTGCTGCCACCGCAGGGGCAGTTCTTCTTCGCGCGGGTGGAGGGGGCGGCGGCGCACCTGTGGCTGCGATTCGCCGCTCCGGGATACGAGCCACGTTGGCAGCAGTTCGTCTGGGGCGCGACCAGACAGACGGTGGTCTTGCAGCCTGCGGTTGGACTGGAGATCGAAGTGCGGCGTGTCGAGGACGCGACGGTGATCGAGGACTATCAGGCGACCCTGCTTCGGCTGCAGACCGGTGCGGCGGCTCGGGAGGCAGCGGTGACCCAGGTGTGGCCGCGTCGAGCTGGCCGCGCCGTGCCAGGCAGCAAGCCCGATGGCCTGCTGCGCTTGCTCGGCACCGAGCGCTTGCCGAGGGGGCGTTATCGGGTGCTGATCGAGCCGGCCGCGGAACTGGCGTTGGGCCTGTGGATTCAGGAGTTCGAGCTGCGAGGCCCCGGCACGCAACGGGTCCGGGTGGTGGTAGAGCCGCCGGCGCGACGTAGGCTGCGGCTGTTGGATTCCGCCGGCCAAGCCCTGGCCGGATCCCTGATCGACCTGTGCCGACCCCTGGGCACGGCTCCGGTTACCCTGCAGAGTTGGCCGCTGGACCTACGTCGCGCGGGAGTGAGAGGGGACCTCGCGGCGATGGTCTGGCGATACTGGCGGGCTCGTACCGACGCCGAGGGTTGGGCGGAGATCGTCGCCCAACCGGGGCTGGAGTATTGCCTGCGGGCCATGGGGCCCGGACATCGGCCCCTGCTGCGAGCCGGGCTACGGTTGGCAGCGGGTCAGGCCCCCCTTGAGTTGCGTGCGAGGTCCGGCGCGCGGATCCACGGCAGCCTGCGTCCGGCGGTGTTTTTGGCCCGACTCAGGAACAAGCAACCTGAGGCTGGAAATCCCGCCACAGCCATCGGTCTGACCCTGGAGGATGTCAATGGCCATCGCTGGCCCCTGGGGGCCTTTGCCACGCCTGATCGGGAGATCCGCGTCGCAGGGGATGGCAGCTTCAGCTACTCCGGGCTGGCCGCGGGTGACTACCGGCTGTTCCTCGAGGTGGCTGGCCAGCGCTTCTTCCTGCAGGCTGTCGATGGTCTCGTCGAAGGTGAATCACGGCAGCTCGACCTGCGCCTGGAGAAGCTGCTGCCGGCGCGGTTGTCCTGCCGGGTTTTTGTCGACGGTAAGCCAGCGGCACACGAGTCACTGGGAATGTTCCGCAGGATGAGTCTGGTGCTGCCGGGGCGGGGGCGGCGGATTGTGTGGAAGCGGCTGCCCGGGCGAGAGCTGGACGCTCAGGGCGCTGCCGAATTGCAGTTGGCGCCCGGGTCCTACCAGCTGCTGCTGCGACGCCGGCGGGCGGGGCTGGAGATCCCCTTGGTGCTCAGTGCGCCGCTCGAGCTCCTGCCGGGGGCGCAGGCGCGGAGGAAGTTCGAGCTGCGTACCGGCAGCCTGCGCCTGCGCCTGCTCGGCGAGGATGGCAAGCAGCCGCTGGCGGACTGTCCGGTGGCCTTGCGCTGGGCTGGTCCTGGGCGGGGGGCGACCCTGTCGGGAGCGCACAGCGACGCCCAGGGCTGGGTCGAGATCCCAATCTGCGGCAGCGGGCGCTGGCGGGTGCTCTGTGTCCAGGCTGGGCTCCTGGGGCTCAGGCGCCGCCTGGAGCTTGGCCAGGTAGAAATCCAGGCTGGGCAGCAAACCCGAGCCATACTGGTGCAGGGTGGTGGCTGACTGCGGGACCGGGGGTGGAGCGGGTTATCCCCGGTGCGGTTCGCGCTATCCTGCCGGATGTCCCGTTCCCCGATTTCATCGCCCATGCTCCACCACAGCCTCCTCGGTCTCGTCCTCGCCGCCAGCCTCAGTGCCCAGGTCGCCCCCCACGACATCCTGCTCTCCGAGTTGGGCACCACCGGGCAGCTGCGGATGGTCAGTCCCCAGGGCACCGCTCGTAGCATCACCGGGGTGCCCAACCGTACCTACCACGGCGTCGCCCTCGACCCGCGTGACCCGGCCGCGGTCTGGGGTGTGGGCAGCTGGCTGACCGTCACCGGCATTCCGGTGGGGCACCTGAGACTTCGGGGCAGCGTGGCCGGCAAGGGGCCGGCGGACGGCACAGTGCGGATACTGGGGCGACCACGGCGCTGCCATGTCTACCGGGATCAGCTCTTGTTCACGGTCAACAGCGGCGCTGCGGGGCTGTACACGCGACCACGGGCCGGGGGCGCGGCGCGGTTGATCTACAAGATCGCCGATGCCTGGGACATCGCGGTCCTGGACGGCAAGGCCTACGTCAGCACCTGGAGTAGCCTGGCTGCGGTGAGCAAGCTGTTCGAAGTCGAGCTCGATTCCTTCGCACCCAAGGTCCGCCAGGTGATGTTCGACAACGGCAGCCTGGCGGTGCCGACCAACTTCAAGGCGCTGTGCACGTACGGCTGGGAGGATGAGGCGACCTATGTCCTGGTCGGAGGTGCTGGGGGGCGCTTGTGGTGGCTGGATCCGACCAAGACCCGCAACAACATCTTCCACACCACCTTCGGTGTCACCCAGGGCATGGCCGAGGCTCTGTCCCTGCATCCTGATGCCGGGGTCGGCATGGTCGTCGCGACCAGCAATGCGCTCTACAAGATGACCGCGTACAACAGCGGCGGGGCGCCGTTCTTCCGCACCCGGGCCACGATCCTCGACATCGCGGTGCTCGGCGGAGGGATGGAGTCCTATGGGGCGGCCTGTGCCGGGGCGCAGGGTGTGCCGCGCCTCCACGTCGGGCTCGATGGCTGGCCTTGGTTGGGCAATGGCAAGTTCCTGCTCGAGTGCAAGAACACCGCTCCCAGCGTCACGGGCCAGCTCGTGCTGGGGCTGTCCCGTAGCAGCTGGACTGGGGTGCCCCTGCCGCTGAAGCTGGACTCGATCGGCGCGACGGGCTGTTTCCTGAATGCCGAACTGCTGTTGCAGGTGCCCACCCTCACCTCCGCTCTGGGAGAGACCAACGTGCTGGTCCCGATCCCCAGCTTGGCCGGCCTGAAGGGCCTGCCCATCTATGCCCAATGGGCGATCTTCGAGCCTGGGGCCAATCCTGCAGGGCTCGTCAGCAGCCGCGGCCTGCGGATCACGCCCCGCTGATTGCAGAGTGGATTGGTGGCTTCGTGGCGGTAGAAAAGCCGCCATGAAGACCCGTCTGCTCCCGGCCTCGCACAAATCCCCGGCCAAGGAACTCCTCGTTACTCTCAGCTGCGAGGGCCGCCAGCCCGAGCTCGGCAAGGCTCTGGCGGTGTTCGCCAAGAAGTGCAAGCTCAGCGGCGACCTGCGCACGGGTTACCGCAGCACCAGCCTGTTTCGTCCTGGTGCGAAGGGTCAGCCCAAGCGGGTGCTGTTCGCCGGGATCGGCAAGCCCAAGGAGTTGACCGCTGACCGGCTGCGGCGGGTCGCCGCCCTGGTGCAGAAGCGCGCCGAGGCCCTTAAAGTGAAGAGTTTTCGTCTGCAGGTCGACCCGGCGATGCTCGGAGATCTCGATGGGGAACTCGCTCTCAAGGTGCTGACCGAGGGTCTGGTGTTGGGGGTCTACCAGTATCAGAAGCCGAGCAAGGACAAGCCCAAGCCGCGAACCGGTCAGAACTGCGAGATCCAGTGGGCCGGCAAGCACAGTCGAAACTTGGCCGCGGCAGTGGAGTTGGGCCGGGTGGGGGCCGAGGCGGCCTGCTTCTCCAGAGACATCGAGAACATGCCCGGCAACATGGCGACCCCGAGTTACCTCGCCAGCGAGGCGCGCAAGTTCAAGACCACCGGCCTCAGCGTCAAGGTCCTCAACGAGGCCGACATGAAGCGGCTGAAGATGGATGCCCTGCTCGGAGTTTCCCGAGGCAGCAAACAACCCGCCAAGCTGGTGCTCATGGACTACAAGCCCGCGGGCTACAAGAAGACGGTCTGCGTGGTCGGCAAGGGGCTGACCTTCGATTCCGGCGGCATCAGCCTCAAGCCCGGGGCGCGCATGGACGAGATGCGCTACGACATGTGCGGTGGCGGCGCGGTGCTCGGTCTGTTCCACGCAATCAGCAAAGGTGGACTGAAGGGCACCAAGGGCAGGTGCCGAATCGTCGGGGTCGTGCCCTGCTCCGAGAACATGCCCGATGCCGACGCGCAGAAGCCCGGCGACGTGGTCCGCGCCTGCGACGGGACCACCATCGAGATTCTGAATACAGATGCGGAGGGCCGGCTGATCCTCGCCGACGCTCTGGCCTATGCCAAGAAGACCTACAAACCCGACGCGATGGTCGACCTCGCCACCCTCACCGGGGCGGTGGTGGTGGCGCTGGGGCACGAGATGGCCGGGATCATGGGCAGCGACGAGACTTTGATCGATGAGTTGATCGAGGCTGGTCAGGACTGTGACGAGCCGCTCTGGCAGTTGCCGCTCTGGCAGGTGCACAAGGACCAGATCAAGTCGCGCTTCGCCGATATCGCCAATCTCAACTCGCCCAGCCACGGCAATGGTCCGACCAGCGGTGGGGCCTTCCTGTCCCACTTCGTGGGTGACGTTCCTTGGGCACATATCGACATCGCGGGGGCCGCCTGGGGGGCCACGGCCAAGGACTACTACCAGCACGGAGCGGTGGGTACCGCGGTCCGCACCCTCCTGCATTGGCTGCGACAGCGGAGCTGAGCCATGAGTGATCCGATCTACCCGCCGCCCGCGCGGATCTCCGGACGGGCCCGACTGGGGTCCCTCGCCGACTATCAGCAGCTCTACGACCGGTCCATCGCCGACCCGGAGGAGTTCTGGGACCAGCAGGCCAGTCGGCTCAGCTTCTTCGAGCCATACGATCGGGTCTGCAGTGAGGACTTCGACCAGCCCAGCTTCAGCTGGTTCGAGAATGGCAAGCTCAACGTCGCCTACAACTGCGTCGACCGCCACGTCGATGAGCGAGGCGCCCAGACGGCGATCCTGTGGGCCAAGGACGAGGCCGGTGAGTATCAGCACATCAGCTACCGGCAGCTGCGCGACGAGGTCTGCCGGATAGCCAACGTGCTCAAGCAGTTCGGCGTGCGCAAGGGTGATCGGGTCTGCTTCTACATGCCGATGGTCCCCGAACTGGTCTACGGCATGTTGGCCTGTGCGCGGATCGGTGCGGTGCACTCGGTCGTGTTCGCCGGCTTTTCCGCTGAGGCCCTGCGGGATCGCATCGTCGATGCGGAGTGCAGGGTGGTGCTGACCGCCAACGAGGGACTACGGGGTGGCAAGACCATCCCGCTGAAGCAGACCGTCGACCAGGCGGTGGATGGTTTGGATGTCGATGCGGTGCTGGTGGCCCATCGCACCGCGACCGAGGTGCCGATGCGTGAGGGGCGGGACTTCGACCTCGACGCGCTCCGGCGCCGGGCCCGGCCCTTCGCTCCCTGCGAGTGGGTGGACAGCGAGGACCCGCTGTTCGTGCTCTACACATCCGGTTCGACCGGCAAGCCCAAGGGGCTGATGCACACCTCGGCAGGCTATCTCTGCTATGCCTCCCTGACCCACGAGATGATCTTCGATGTGCAGGAGGGCGACGTGTACTGCTGCGCCGCCGATATCGGCTGGATCACTGGTCACAGCTACATCGTCTACGGCCCGCTGTGCAACGGCGCGACCACGGTGATGTTCGAATCGACGCCAGTGTATCCCGACCCCTCCCGCTACTGGCGGATGGTCGAGGATCTCAAGATCAACATCTTCTACACCGCTCCGACGGCGTTGCGGGCGATCCACCGCTATGGCGATGAGCATGTCAGCCGCCACGACCTGAGCAGCCTGCGGGTGCTGGGGACGGTGGGGGAGCCGATCAACCCGGAGGTCTGGGACTGGTACTACAAGGTGGTCGGCCAGGAGAACTGCGCCATCGTCGATACCTGGTGGCAGACCGAGACCGGGGGCATCATTATCTCGCCCCTGCCCGGCGCGACTCCCTGCAAGCCGGGCTCGGCGACCTTTCCGTTTTTTGGCATCCGACCCCTGTTGGTCGATGAAGACGGGCAGGAGATCTCGGGCAATGACGTGCAGGGCAACCTGTGCATCGCCGGGAGCTGGCCTGGTCAGGCCCGCTCCATCCACGGCGATCACGAACGGTTCCGGCAGACTTACTTCAGCCAGTATCCTGGGCGTTACTTCACCGGGGACGGCTGCCGCCGCGACGCCGATGGCTACTACTGGATCACCGGTCGGGTCGATGATGTGCTCAATGTCTCCGGACACCGTCTGGGTACCGCGGAGGTCGAGTCGGCATTGGTGGCCCATGAGCTGGTCGCTGAAGCAGCGGTGGTGGGTATGCCTCATGAGATCAAGGGTCAGGGTATTTATGCATACGTCCTGCCCAAAGGTGAAGTGGCGGACGTCGATACCCCAGAGAACCGCAAGGTCCTTGTCGATCAAGTCCGTCAGGTGATCGGTCCGATCGCCAGTCCCGACCGCATCCAGGTGGTGCCCGGATTGCCCAAGACCCGCTCGGGCAAGATCATGCGTCGGATCCTCCGGCAGGTGGCCCAGGGTGAGTACGAGGATCTGGGCGATATCAGCACCCTGGCAGAACCGGGTGTGGTGGCGCAGATCGTGGCCGGCCACAAGGCCGCCACGTGATTCCTCAGGAGCTGCTGGCGTCCGCGGAGGTCCCAGGTGGTGGTGGGGAGCTCAAGCTTTACCGGCACGACCGGGACTTCTACATCCGGGTTGACGGCACCGAGTTGATGAGCAGTCGGGTGTACGGTTCCGAGGAGATGCTCGCCGAGCGGGCCTTCGAATGTCTGCCGGAGCTTGGCTCGGCTCGGGTCTTGGTCGGCGGATTGGGGATGGGTTTTACCCTGGCTCGGGTGCTGTCCCTGGTCGGCCCCGGGGCCCAGGTCGAGGTGGTGGAGTTGGTGCCCGAGGTGGTGGCCTGGAACCGGGAGTACTTCGGCCACCTCTGCGGTGCCCCCCTCGACGATCCTCGGGTTCAGCTACGCGAGGGCGACGTGGTGCCGCGGATCCGCAGTAGTCGTCAGGCCTACGACGCCATCCTGTTGGACGTGGACAACGGACCGGAGGGTCTGACCTGCGAGAGCAACGGCCGCCTCTACACCGAACAGGGCCTGCACGCCTGCCGCCGCGCCCTGGCCCGGGGTGGCGTGCTGGCGGTCTGGTCCAGCTCCCAGCATCCCTGGTTCACAGAGCGCCTACGCCGGGTCGGATTCGAGGCCCGCGAGCAGCGGGTCCGGGCCCGCCGCAACAAGGGCGGCTTCCGCCGCATCTGGGTGGCCCAGCTCCTCTGAACCTCAGCCCGTACCCGCCCATGACCTCAGACAATCCCCAGCGCATCGACCTCGAAGCCAAGGTCGCCTTCCTCGAACGCAGCGTCGAACTGATGGCCGCCGAGATCCGCGAGCAAAACCGTGAGATCGCCCGCCTGGAAGAACGCATCGACGCCCTCAGCAACCAGGGCGAAGACGGTGAGGTCGGTCCCCACCACGATCCACCACCGCACTACGGGCGCTGATCCTCCCATTGGTGTCTGACTCCAATGGGAGAATCGGTGCTGGTGACTAGTACCGCATCGGCAGGGGTGGTTGCAGCTCCTCCATCGCGGTGGCCTTCATCACCCTCACATACGGCTGTGGGTCGCCATCGCCGGTGTCGTCGAGGAACAGGTGGATGACGTTGTCGAAGGTGGTCAGGTAGGGCGCTGGGTCGAAGGCGGTGATGCCCATGCCGGCGCCGGCGGGAACCAGATCGACGAACATGGTGGTGATGCCCTCGTATCGCAGCAGGGCGAGGAGCACCCGGGTCATGAACTTGGGTTCGCGGAGCAGGGGGAAGCGGCTCTGCAGGTTGTAGATGTTGTCGAAGACCACCCGTTGGGGTGGGGGTGCGTCGCCGTGCCCGCCGCGGGCGATGCGCAGGATGTCCCAGGCGAATTTGCCAGCGGAGATGAACTCGGGGTGCAGATAGAGCAGACGGAAGGTGTCCACGAAGCTGCGCTCGGACTTGAGCATGCCCTGCAGTTCCGGATGGGCCTGGCACAGGCGGCGCAGCGCTTCCCGGTCTTCCTTGGTGCTGATCATCAGGCCCGGTTCGCCGCTGCCCAGGCCGGCGGCGAGAAAGCGCAGAGCGAGCATGGTGTAGCGCGTGCCGGGCTCGGCGAGGAGGATGGTCGAGGAGCAGGCGGTGGGGCGAGTTTCTGGTGCGAAGGCGGCGTCGACGTCGGGGTGGCCGAGGCTCAGGGGGACCTCACCGCGGGGCGGCACCTTGAAGCCGGCCTGATCCCTGGCGATCGACAGTTGGGAGGCGACCGAAGGGTAGCAGTGGATGCCTGGGCCTCGTTCATTGCGGGCGCCGAGGTACACGTCGCGGGTCACCCCCCTTCCGGCGATGGAGAAGTGGTGCTGGCCCCGGTAGTAGTACTGATGCCTGGCCTTGAGGATCTCGAGGACCCGGGCTTTGAATTGCCCCTCGGCATCAAAACCGAGCCGGATCAGCACGTCGGTGGAGAACTCCTCGGCGCTGGGCAGGCGCAGGTCCCGGGCATCGGTTTCTTCCTGGATGAAGATGCCGTGGATCTGCTTGGACATCAGGGCCCGGCGGGTCGCCAGCAGCTTGCTGCGCTTGCCGAAGTAGTCGAGGTCGGTGAGCAGCAGGCCGACGTTGTCGATACAGACCATGCCCACCGTACCGCCGAGGTGGTAGTTGCCGATCTCGGCGAGGATCCAGTCGACGTCGACGCGGAAGCTGCTGCGCTCCGGGTTGCTCAGCCCGCCGGTCTCGGCCTGGGTGAGCAGCAGGCGGGTGGTGCCCATCGGCGTCTTGGCCTCCAGGCAGATCTTGTGTTCCACCTCCTGCTCGAGTTCCCGCACCTCGGCCTCGCAGCCGAAGAAGTCGAAGTCCGCAGCGAGCTTGGCGTACAGGTTCTGGGCCGAGTGCTCGACGGAGTAGTACAGGTAGGTCGTGCCGTCGGCCCCGCCGAGCCAGGCGCGGGTGAGCATCTCGAGGGCGAGCATGGTCTTGCCCGACCCGGCGCCGCCGGTAGCGAACACGAAGGCGGAGGAGCCGGCCGGATAGCGGATGCCACCGCCGAGCAGGACATCGAGGCCGTCGATGCCGGTCTTGAGGACTTCGAACATGGCCGGCAGACGGTACGGGCGGGACAGGACCCGATCCAGCCTGCAAGCTTGACAGACCCCGGGGCCTCTTGGAGCCTGCTGCGGTGCTCAGCGAACCTACCGATTTCTGCCGCCTGATCCTCGTCCGCCACCCCGAATTGGACCCGGCCTTCGCCAACCTCGCCCTCGGTCAGGGCGAGGCCACTCTCGGCCGCCGGGGGCAGGCCCAGGTCCTCGAGCTCATGGAGTGGCTCGACGGCGTGCCGGTGGCGGCCGTCTACAGCGCCGCACAGCCCCAGTGCAGCGACCCCGGCCGGGCTCTGGCCAGCAAGCTCTCGGTCAATCTCGTCGACGACCCACGGCTCAACGACCAGGACATGGGCAGCTGGCAGGGCAAATCATGGGAGAGTCTGGTGCAGAGCGAAGGCGACAAGGTGCAGGACTTCTTCGGCAACTTCGGCGAGGAGAAGGCTCCCGGGGGCGAGAGCCTGGGCGAGGCCCTGGAGCGGGTCTTTGAGTGGTGGAAGGAGGTGGCCCCCAAGGGGCTGGGCAAGAGCTACGTGGTGTTGGCCAGCGGGGCGATGCTCAGCGGCTTTGCTGCCGCCATGCTGGGTATGCGCCTGAGCCGCGCGGTCAGCCTCAATCTGCCCCACGCGGGCATCGGGGTGCTGGACTGCTTTGGCAATGGGGCGCGGATCGCCTGCTGGAATCCAGCCGGCATGGCTGCCGGCTAGGGGTCTGCGCCACGGGGGCTGGAACTACAGCTCGAGGGTTGCCCCTTGGGTGGTTGCCAGGCCGACTCCTGCCGCTGCCGTATCGGCAACCGCCCACTGGAAGTGGACCTTCAGACCGATCCAGGCCGGGTTGTTGGCGATGGGGATCTTGAAGGCCGCGTTGCCGGTCCCGGGTCCGCTGCCAGGGACATTGGTCTGCAGGAGGATCTGCGGGTTGACCAGCAGATCACAGCTCCCCCCAAAGGAGATCTTGGTCTGCTGCACGCCCAGGGCCATGAAGGCCTGCACGGTCAAGCCTCCCAGGGCTTTGTCCAGGGTCACCGTGAAGTCCTTGGAGCCCAAGGCGACCAGACCGCTGTGGCCGATCACCGGAACGATGTTGCCGCTGCCCGGGCAACCCGCACCGAAGTAGGTCATGGTGGACACCCGTGGTCCCCGGAATGCTCCGAGGCTGGCCGGGCTGCGGCGTGGCTTGCCTTCGAAGTCGACCTTGATGTAGCTCGGGGTGCTGACCGCCTTGCCGATGGCCGGAGAGGCCTGACCGAGCTTGAAGGCGAGCGCTGCGGGCGAGCTGGTCACGAAGACCGGATCTGCGACGAGGCTGCTGGAATCCAGCCCGGTGCTGTTCCGCCAACTTGCCAGGGTGGTGAATCCCTGGTTGAGGAGCTGAAAGGCCGAGGCCTTGGTCCCCGCAAAGTATAGGTTGTTGTCCAACTCCAGGTAGCCCATGCCGATCTTGCCCTCGACGCGCACCAGGTAGCCATGCGCGGTGTTGGCGATGATGTTGTTCCGCACCACCGGGTTGTAGAGGAAGGAGGTCTGTAGGCGCAGGCAGCTCTTGTTGTAGGCGTCGGATCTCTTGACCACGGTGTTGTGGTGGAACTCGATGTCTTCGGACAACAGGATGTGGTGCCGGTTGTCGGGCCTGAGGACATTGTTGAATACGCGCAAGGGCTGCGGATTGCCCCAGCCGCCGTAGATCCGCATGGCGTCCGACGAGTTCTGATCCCAGGCCACGTAGTTGCCGGAGAACTCGCCGCCACCGCGGCCGCAGAGGTATGTCGTCCTGCGTAGCTTGGTGAATCGACAGCCCTGAATGCGCATCTCCGCGCCGTAGAGATAGGCTTCGATGGTGTCGAGGTCGCAGTCGATCAGTTGGATGTGGTCGCCGACCAGACGGACGTAGCTGCGCTGCTGCGTGTTGCCCTGGAAGTGGATCCTCTCGAAGCGGAGGCCCTCGGGACGGACCTTGATGAACCCGGTCTCGATGAGGTTGGAGGCGTTGCTCGCCATGCCGAAGACGGTGCGGCCGCTGGCGCTGCCACGAAAGGTGACCGTGTTGGTCTTCGAGCCCCCCGGGAAGGGTGGGATGATCAGCTGCTCGGCGTAGGTACCTGCCGCGATGTCGAGGATGACCGGTGCGGCCACCCCTTTCTGCAGCAGGTCGGTCACGGCAGCAGCTACATTCACGTAGTTGCGCGGCCCGGATCCGGAGGGGTCCACCGTGAAGGTGCCGGCGAGCAGGGTGGAGGAGAGAAGGAGCGGCGAAAATGTGGCTCTCATGGCGCTTGCAGGGTCGTGGCGAAGGGGCGTGTGCGGATGCTGTCTTTGTTCCACGCCGTCAGCAAGCCCTGGTACCGCTCGGGGTCCGTGCTGTGGACCCGGCCCGGCTCAACGCCTCGCCAGACACGAGCGGTTCGCCCTGTGAATTCGGCGGAACTGGGGGTGCCGCCGGCTCACTCCGCTCCGCTGCGCCTTGATAAGTCCCCTCAAACAAGTCACTTGAAACACCTCTTGGGTTAGGGGCTGGCAGATTCGATGACCGGAGTAATACTACCGAAGTAGTTCTCACCCCAGAAGCCCGGTCCGTAGGAGCCCCCATGCCCCGTCCCACCAAGCTCGGCGAGCTGCAGCACGCCATCCTCCAGGTGCTCTGGCGCCGTGGTGAAGCCTCCGTCGCCCAGGTTCACGAGGCCCTGCAGCAGCAGCGCAGCCTGGCCCTGACCACCGTGGCGACGATGCTGCGCAAGATGGAGGTCCGGGAGCTCTGCAGCCACCGGGTCGAGGGTCGGGTGTTCATCTACCGGGCCGAACTCCGCGAGCAGGAGGTGCGGGAGGGCGCGGTGGTCGAGCTCCGTGATCGGGTGTTTGGCGGAGATCTCCCCGCGCTGGTCAGTCAGCTCCTGGCTAGCGAGCAGGTCGCCGCCGCGGACCTGCAGGCCCTGCGCCAGCTGATCGAGGACAAGTCTGCCGAGATCGAAACCCGGCGAGGGGAGGAGGAGTGATGCTGGCATCGGTCGAACTCGCCCTGTTGAGCTTTCTCGGCACCTACCTGCTGCACAGCAGCCTGTGGATCCTCTTGGTGCTCCTGGTGCTGCGTTGGCGGCGTCCCGAGGACGCGACCGCGGAGTTGTTGCTGCGCTGGGGCATGGTCGTTGGGCTTGGCACCGCGGCGTTGCAGATCGGACTGGGATGGCAACCCTTGCCTGGGGTAAGTCTGGCCGGCCTGCTGCCGCAGCCGACCGCCGCCCTGCCCGAGCTGCCACTGGCCGACAGTGTTGCGGGGCCGGACCCGGCCGGCGTAGCGGCCGGTCTGGTCGAGCCCGGACCCACGCCGCTGGCAGCTGTGGACTGGCTGCAGCTCGGCCTGCTCACCTACCTGTCCCTGGCGCTGGCGGCGATGCTGCATTCGCTGGGGCGGGCCTGCCTGTGGCGGCAGCGTCTGGGGATCCGGCGCGAAGTCACGGACCCCGCTCTGCTGGCTCAGCTGGCCCACCTGCGTGCCGGCGCCGGCCTACGCCAGCAGGTCCGCCTGACCCAGAGCGCAGCCCTCGACAGCCCTGTGGCCTTTGGCATCACCGGCGCCGAGATCTGCCTCCCGGAACGGCTGATCAGCGACATGCCCCTGGTGCAGCAGCGCTGCGTGTTGGCCCACGAGGTGGCGCACCTGCGGCGGAGGGACCCACTGTGGTTGCTGATCTGCGAGTTCTTTGCCCAGATGCTGTTCCTGCAGCCGCTCAACCGGCTGCTGCGCCGCCGCCTACAGGATCTCGCCGAGTACCGCTGCGATGCCTGGGTGGTACAGGTGACCAAGGACCCGGTGGGGATGGCCCAGGCTCTGGTGGCCGTGGCCGAGTGGATGCAGGGTCGGCCCGCAGGGGGGCGTGCGGTGGTTGGCGCCACGGCGATGGCGCAGCAGAAGTCTCCCCTGGCGCGGCGGGTGCAGCGCATTCTCGAGACCGAGGTCCGGTATGGCCGTCGCCGCCGGGGTTGGGTGTTTTGCCTGCTGCTCGGGGCCAGCAGCCTCTCCTCTCTGGCGCCGGCGGTGGACCTGCGTCCGGCCGCTCCGGTGCTCGGGCCGATGCGTCTGCAGCTGATCGAGCTCGAGCAGGAGATCGGTGACCTGCACCAGTCCCTGGGGGCGCTCTACCACAAGCTCCAGGGTCGGCGTACCAGCTCCGAGTATCAGGCCCTGCTCCGACACATCGGGCTTCGCCTGCAGCGTCTGGCCGCGGAGCGCGAACACCTATGGCAAGCTGCCCAGGCCGAGGATGCCGGGGTCGCTGCCGATATCGAATCCGAGTTGTTTCCGAATCCCCAAGAGAGGGTCAAGTAATGCATACGAAAACCAAACTGATCTCCGCGCTGGCCCTCGCCAGCCTGTTCGCCCTTCCTGCGGGCCTTTCGGCCCAGGCCCGGCGCCTGACGCCGAAGCCGGATGCCAGCGCCTCGGCCAGCAAGCGTCATGCCGCAGCCCAGGAGCTGTTGAAGATCTCCGCGCGGATGCGCCGAGAGGGCAAGTCCGAAGTCGCCAAGGTGCTCCGGGAAGAGGCCCGCAAGCTGCTCCGCAGCGATGCGGCCCTTGAGCTGTCCACCCGCTCGATCAAGGCTCGCCGCGAGGCCAGCCAGCGCCGGCGTGAGGCGGCCAAGGCCGCCGCGGCACGGCGCGCCGAGCAGAGCCGTCGCCGCGCGGCGATGATGGCGAAGAAGCGCGCCGAGGCCGCCAAGAAGCGGGCGGATGCGGCCAAGAAGCGTGATGTCTACCGGCAGCGGGCCAAGGCCTACTACGAGAAGACCGCCAAGGCCAAGGCACTGGCGAAAGCGAAGTCCAAGTACGAGTCCAAGGCCAAGTACGAGTCCAAGGCCAAGGTGCTGGCGAAGATCAAGAGCAAGTCGGGTGCCAAGACCTACTACGTGAAGGAAGTGGACGGCAAGTCGGTCCTCGTCGAGCTGGACGACGTGCTCAAGGCCAAGCCGGGAAGTGTCAACGTCGTCCGTCTGCAGGACGGGGGCCGGGCGTTGCTGCTCGACAAGTCCAAGGTCGTTTCGGGTTCCAAGGTCAAGGGTGTCGACGTCCGCCGTTGGAAC
>WURV02127650.1:0-19189 GCA_011762755.2 Epimenia babai
ATAAAAACCGTGTCAGTGGATAGCGAAAGCGAAACCGATGCGTACGATATCGTTACCGGTCAGTCGTCTTTCCCTAATGGCCGCAAACGTCGAAAGCGTTATACGAAAGGCGTTAGTAAAGATAGAAAGATCGAGATTGCGAAATACGCGGTGCAACACGGGGAAAAGGCGGCGTTCAGAAGGCACACCAATAAAAAAAATTAAAAAAACAAAATTTGCCGAAAAGAGGCATCGGCGGAATCGGCGATTATTTTACACCGGCGAAAATAGTATGCCGCACAGTATTTATCTTGTAGAGTGACGGATACAGAGAAAATGCCTAGAAGAAATCGTTACCACCAATGGAACACAGATTCAAGACCACGACCACCCTACACAAGCTATTGGCACCTGATGAAGTGTATGTCACAAACTCAGGATTCCAAGAGTATGAGACGTGTTTATTAAATATACGGAGAAAAATGATCGTAAAAATGTCGATACGAGTAACTCAACAAGACTTCAGCCCTGCAACACACGTTCACTCATACCGAGTACACAATATAGGGGGCTGTTAGTACAAGGATACATCATATACATCCAAAGTTTTGAGTCTACAGCAATTTTAAAGTGGTCTCACTATATGAGCAATATATTAGCAATATTACGAAAGTACTTGCTACCAGTAACAAATTATAGCTATAACACGTTACGGGACAAAAGTTGTATTGAGTGACCTATTTCTCCTTTTCGTACATCAAAACAGAGGTTATTAATTACTGTGCTGACCAAAATGGGGGATACATTAAGCGAAATTGGTTTACATTCAAACTTTAAAAGAAAAGGCTTCGCAGTTATTAATGGAAAAGTTGTTTCAGAAAATAAAATTGTGGTACATACTCCAGGGTGTTACTCGAAGGCCATATGAGACGCACTGAGGGTTCGACAGTAGCGCAACTTCTACTATGTTCATAGCACAATATACATATAATTCAGTAAAATAATAAGTTATCAAACAGATTCGGACTTGTCGATCACCTTCGTAGATAATGCACTGCATAACTGTTAAGATATTAATAGATGCCTGACTGTGTATATTTCTTTTATAGCAAATACGTAATAGTATTACAAATACGTAATAGTATGAAGAACAATATAAAATTTGACAGCATTGAGGAAATATTTAATAAAATAGACGAGTCCGAACCCATACAATCTGAATGCTAAATTATTATTCTGGGAAATAGGCAAATACAATGGAATACCGATTATTATCAATGTTAGTTCAATCAACTTCAGATACATTGGGCTTTGGTAAGAGATATAACTAAGCAATTACATCGTGCTTTGACGGTTATTTATCAAAATAGAGCTATGGTGGGAAACCTGGAACGAATTAGGTTTGACTACTGACTGACTTACTACACATGGGTGTGAATCTATTGTAGTGCCCTGGGAATTTAGGAATCAATAAACACTCTAAAGGGCCTATTATTTTTCATACTACACGACAGTCAATAAGAATCCCACTGACCAAACATAAATATAAGGTTATATAACAGCGACGGATCACTTATTATTTGTTCCCGCCGTAATGAGTAGGATCCGCCATCAAAATGAATAACCCCCTCATATTACACCACAAATAACTCCAAACACAACTGTATAGATCTAGCGGACCTAGATACCAAGATAATGTTAATAATCCACCAATAGTCGAATCAATTTATGAAAAGCCTGCTTCCAATACAAGGTACAGTACCACGAAAATATATGCATTATGTCCATTTTGGTACAAATTTACTAATAGATAAATAGTTGCTACTTATAAGCTACTTAAAATATTGTGATATGTTGGTAACTATTGACTAACGAGGATGATGAGCGAACTAAGGGGGTCTTCTGCTGAAATTAAGCTAAAAACCTTCTCGCGAAGCACATGACGTCAGTAGATCGATAAAATAACGTAAGCAGATATTTTAGTGATGAGGGATAGTATTTAGTTTGTTCGTAACAGTGTTCAAATGTAAAAAAAAATGCTAACGTTGAGTAAATGGCGGTATCTCTACAACTAATTAATTCACATTACCACATATACTTGATATACGAAAGCTTGTGTTAATCCTTACATAGTTAGTCAACAAGGTGTTGCCTTTGTACTTTCGTATTTACGACATGGCTAACACGGGCACCCACACCTCTATACAAACCGTTGCATTAATATAATGGCGTGTCTGCGTGGTTCTAAATCTAAAATGTTTCCTAAGTCTATTGTGTCTGAAACTGTCACACACCGATTACGTTGAGAATCAAACTAATATATCCACCGTATGCCGATTACCGAGTCTGATGTTTCTGACGATCATTATGACGGAGTTAGAATAGCACAACCCTCGACTCTCCCTCCCCATTCACAGGACACTCTGATACGCATATGGTTGAATAACTCTCGAAATTGTCGCTTTAATCGTTTCTTTAAACCAGCATTTAAACGGGAGCCATAAGCTCCGATCTATTTAATCCAGCCCTTTAATCTTTCACACACTTCAGATCCGTCATGAAACCCTTCCCAATGGGCATAACCTCGGCGGTGTGGCGTGGCGCGATTTGTTCCGTGTTTGTTATATAATGCAGCATCACGCGGCGGTCGCTATTCATATACAAAGACTCCGCCGTCGAGCCTCCAAGCAATTAACATCCCGCATCTAAATACGCTTCACACCCCGCCTCCCTGTTGCAATATACAAACAAGTATTGAACTAGTCTTCAACGAGTTAGTCTTGTCTATTGTACGTGACTGTCATTTCATTGATTCCTCTCATTCGATAGTTTGTAAAGTCCACCCGATTACCCCGAATCAGATTGGAGAAACCATTGAAGACGGCTGCTAGTGAAGTTATTTTTTTACCCATCCCAGGAAGGGCGAATAACTACAACATTCGAAAACGCGAGGGGTTTAAGTTGGATAAGGGTTCAGTTGACACTACGCCATCATGCTATGCATGTACATAGTTAAGCTACTAACATTGGCATCGGTATGTCAATGATAAAAATAACACCAAACTTTTTGATATTGTTGATATAAACAAATACTGTAATTAGCTTGAGTCCCAAAGTAACTAAAATAGCTGACAACATCTATAGACCGATTAAGCTTACTTTCTTAGGAATATACTCCCAAATTAATCGGACTGGGTAAGAATCCAGTAGTCTAAATTATTTGGAATGAAGAAAATATTGCAAACCAACGCACTGGCACGTCACCTCTCATGTTTGGTTCACCCCTGTCTAAAAAGATTATGAACGAGTGTGCCGATTTATCGGCTGAGACTATCACGTGGTTTCTACCGGAGCCTTGATTGGTTCGCGCATATGAGTAGCGAATAGTCAACAGAATGCAGACGACGCATAACTTTAGCAAGTTGACGCGAGGGCAAATTTCTTTTAATAGCGCGGTTACACACTTGCACTTTAATTATTTCGTTTTATGGCGCTGAGTGATTTGTTAATATAACGTTATAATTTCGGCCGTATAGTCACTCATTTATAATGTTATCATAGCCTGAGACAGTCCATTGTAAGTTACTAGTTAGTTACTACCACTCCAGTACCAGTCGCACTACGACGTAGCCTACTACTAGAATAGTACTCATGATACTAATAAGTACTCATTCTATACAAATCATTGCCATATTGAGAAGGTAACGAATTGAATTTAAGTGAACGTTACTATTGCCATGTGGTAGGGCGGTAAAATCAATCATAATTAATTGATTGCTTGTAAAGTATCAAAGAATATTTATTGCCTGGAATAAGAGTGTTCTGAATGTAATTGCTTATCAAGCGCTATCTCAACTCTGCCAATACTTGCCATTTTGAGCTGCAGTCATTCACAGCCAGTCAAGGAGCGCTGTCACACGTGAGTGTGAATACTAGACATAAAGTTAACTTGACTACCAATGCCATGCATATAAATTTTTCTATACCACTCTCCTACGCAGACCCTACACCACCCTTATAAATAATACTTCTCTTTTAAAAATGTTCAAACAGCAGCACAGGGGAAAACATAAATTTCTCTTTCTCTGCTGCTAGTGAATTAATTCAAGCCAGATATCACCAGTTTAACTCGTAAAAGCCATGTACAACATTTTTACACTGCGAGTAGCAGCCAATATAGGCTGTCATATGCCGTTTACAGTAAATGTCTATAGCAGCTATTCAATGCAGCATTGCAGATATGATTGATACCTGCAAGACATGCATATCAACCATGAAGGTAATCAAGCATCTATATCTATTTGAGAACAATAAGTGATAAATATCTTTCTGAGGAAGATATCACGAAATAGTTAGTTAGTTTCGAACCCGTGACCTTTTGGTGATGAGTCCAGCAGCTTTACCACTTGACTATCTTCTTTCGCAGAAATTGCAGTTTCATTCGCATACCAGAAATTCTGAAGATTATTAGCATATCATCAGGGTACTATTGTCTATATTATACAATTAGCAGGTTTAATTGCTTGGTGAATGTGGACTTGAGAGAAAGATATATTGACATAATGAAAATGTTAGAAATTCTGTATTTGTTGTTATATAATATGATTGACCAGCCCCGAACTGTATTAGGTTCGGTGAACTGGATGACATTTTTTTACTATAAGCCTTATTATGAGATGTTAATCTTTGTTCATTTTTTCCATGACCTACATATTGTACATACACAGCTTTTTCGTGTTATTCGTGTATGTATTGTAACATTTTTTTTATGAACAGTGATGATAGTTCGGCTTGTTTAATAATGCACTCTTCATAATTCATACGAACAAAACTATCCTAAAACACAAATTATACTAGATCGACTTACCTGTCCTGTTTTTTTTTGTAATTAATATTCCCGCATTTATTGTTATAATGATAATATAATTCCATCAAAAGAATAATTAATTTCAATGCGTAATAATTCTTCCTTCCCCAGTGATGCGTTCATCATTGTTATTATTTGCGGTAATTTTGGTTATTGTACGTGGCTTTACCAGATGAATTTAGTTGGAAATAGGATAATTAATGATGTAACAATCGTCTAGGCCATAGGACACTAGCCAACGTGGCTAGCGTGACAAATGAATTAGCCTCAATTAAAGAGGGGTTGGGGAACAAATAAAAGTCTGAGTAGACAGTAGACATTTGTCCATTCATGCTACTGAACATAAGATACGCGACTTGTGCATTGACAAGCTACTTCAAATCATTCAGATATGGTTTATTTGTATTTTAATGGTCATATTTGCGTGGCAGTCTATATTTTAAAAGCAAATTAACACTAAAAAGCAAATGGAAGAAGATATTAGAAGTAATCATCTTTACTAATGAGTTTTATTGACCACAAGCTTTCCATGTAAACACCATGATTTATCTAAATCACTAAAACCAGTTTGTTTTAGTAAAAAATACCTAGGTCCCTAAACTATTACATCATTAATAAAAAAATTTAGTACAAATCAAATAGGATAGATTTCCGAAGCTTGGACTGCTTTTATAGTTCCCTATTAGTAGTTATTTCCTACAATGTGACCCTTTGGACCGGAGATTTTTGCCGACTAGATTTTGCGCGAGATCTTTCTTTTATCGATTGCTCAGATCTGTTATCATGTAACGAGACGGCTTATTGAGGTCAACAAGGACCCGAATTATGTATCAAGAGCGTTATCAAACCCTCAATTTTCATTTATTGTTCGAATAGCCGCGCGGATACATCGTACAATATAAACCAGTCGTGTCGTGGAGCGACGGTAGGACAACGGGTGGGACGGTTTCAATCATAATTTTTCAGATCATGCCTCTCGGCGTGCGTTTAATGCGCTCCTTCGCGTTATTAGAATTCAGCAACAGATAAAGTATATCTCCAGCTGGGCTGAAGGTGGTTCAACAGTGAGTCTAAAGACTCCGAGTACATAATGAGTATAAACAAATAAATCATTCAGTAGGTGTCTGACTTTCTATGAGGCCTAAGTGACCATATTAGATTTAAATGAAGTCATGGCTATGATAATATTTCTACGAAAAACCAGTGTAACACCTTTTGAGACTAATGAATTTTATTCATTAACGAGCTTTCGCATATATGTAATATGCTTCTTCAGGCTTATGGAACGAAATTAGAATTTCATATTTCATTCCATAAGCCTGACGAAACATAAAACATATATGCGAAAGGTCGTTTATGAAAAAAATTCATTAGTCTCAAAAGGTGTTACCATTATTTTTTCGTACTAAAATTAAGACTAATACGGCTTCCTATACTACAGATAATATTTCTATCATTCTACACTAAGGAAAGATCACAATAGCTCTTTAATAAAAATCCTTTCTACTGTTTTAACCACTTATGGGTATCTATTAAAAATATATAATCCAATATCTATAATATTTCAAAATGTTACCCATACTTGCCATACTTTCTGCTGTATAAGACAGTCTGTCTATACACATGTATCCACATTATTGTAATCGTTGTACTTTTTTTTTTATTGTGTCATTATGTCCATTAAGTCTATTAAGCTTTGAATTGAACAATTGACACACTGTACGATGTCGTAGATCGATCGTGGGTCACATGATTATCACGCTCCTTTCTATATAGGTCATCTTGTCACTGGACGTAATGGACTTTCATCCTGTGAAGACATATTGGTGCCAAAAATAACTTCATAATGTATTTAATCAATTCTCCGCATAATAATTTAAAATGTGATAAAATTTATGTCAAATTTTTGTGATAATATTTTGTGACAATCTTTTATGTGATAATTCTTTTTGTGACAATCCTTCATATAGGTATATAGGTGGGTAGCCGTGTTATTCTAATTGTTAATAACTTAGGAGATAAAGGGTAACACCTTTTATACAGACTAACTGGCTTATTGATCACAAGTTTTCGCATAAACACTATGATCACCTGATGAAGCATAGTGTTTATGCGAAAGCTTGTGATCAATAAACCAGTTAGTCTATATAAAAGGTGTTACCCCTTACCTCCTAAATCCTTTATACGATATTTCTTTATGAGGTAATTCTTTTTGAAGTAATTCTATTTGAAGCAATTCCTGCTGATATTATCAGTTATGCGATAATTTCTAATGTTCCATTGTAGCGCTTTAAAACGGTGACCCACTGTAGGTTACCCTCTTATCATAGTAATCAAAAACAATTATACTCTGAAGAGAAATCTCCGAAAATTGTTGCGTCGTCGTTTGAATGAAAACCTCGGCAAGTACTACACAAAGTAAACAGTTGCGTAACTGCGGCGTCCATGCGCCGCGATAACATTATTCGCGCAACGATTACAGACATTACACACACGGTCGTTGATTGCGTTGTTTGCGTCCATTGTGCCCGTCGTCGCTCGGCCAATCGGATGGCACTCGACGTAACAATAGCGAACGTGCCGGGACCCCGGTAGTTTTAAACGCTCCGAATAACGACACCGTGGAGCGTCGCGCGTCATTGTTGTCACACAATGATTTCACGATGATTTCACGATGATTTTACACCTTAATGTCTCGCGAACGCGTACACTCGACATTCACCCGACAACGTCGTCGACGTCATCAGTTCGATACGAGTTTGTGAATGTACATTCGCGCGTGCATGTTACACCGATCGCTTTTATACCCGTACGGCCGTTGATGAGGTCTGCCGATGTTATGGGCTAGATCTAAGAACTGTATCGCAATTCACCAGTAACGATAGCTCATTCTGCAGGTATATAAGCCTATATACGCCCAGTCTAGGGCCAATATTGTTCTGTTTTACTGAAAACAGTAGATTTCTAAGAAATAATACTTTTATCAAATTTGAAAATATAATATATCTGTTAATGAGGTGACAGTTTCTTGAATAAATATTACTGAAAATGAAACAACAATTATATGATATTATAATATTGGTTTTTTGGATTACTTAGCAGAGAATAGTTCGCATAATATTACCCCTTACCATACTAACAATTGTCCATCACATTACTATAGCAATACAATTCTGTGACAACACACTGCTAAGGGTTAAGTTACATTTAAAACAATTTTTTTTTTAATGCAATCTCTTTGAAAAATCGGTGATAGTAATTATTTTGGAAATTGAATTTTCAGTATACAGTGTCGGTCATCCTGAAAGCTTTTTTCTTAAGCCATTCTATTACGAAATTATGTGGTAATGTAGTTATTGGACTTTACATCATGATGTAATTATTGGACTTTACATCGTTATGTAGTTATCGGACTTGATAGCGTGATGTAGTTATTGGACTTTACAACGTGATGTAGTTATTGGACTTTACAGCGTGATGTAGTTATTGGACTTTAAAGCATCATGTAGTTACTGAACATGGCAGTGTGAGCTATATATTTAATCAGGTTGTAGATAGTTGAGTGCTAACAGCAGAGATCACGGGTTCGAAACCTCTTTTCACTCGGCTTTATCTGTGATGATTCTCAGCGAGTCATTTAGCCCCTGATTGCTGGAGTATACCGTCTATAAAATTGGTAGATGCTTCTTATCGATCTTAATGGGTAATATACAAGTATCGAAGGTATCGTATCTGCGCTGAATGACTGGCATTAATATTCATTATAGACCGCATACAAGGGCCTTTATTGGCTGATACCTGCGGTCTATAAATGCTGTACTTTACCCTTTTTTAATATGGGGCAAAATTTTTATGCCTAAATAATAAAAAGCATTGTCGTGAAATCACGTAAATTGTGAATTTCATTCCTGTATAAGGATGTTATGCTGTAAGTATGACTGACATTTACTACCGTTACTAGAGTAGTGGTGGTACTAAAACCTCGCCATCTCACTTATCCGTTACCGTAGCAATGAAATTTAGTAGCAATACAATGATAATGGTAACTACCGTAATAATATGTTTATTATCTGCTCTCATATCTGATTCGATATTACATTACAGTACAGCGTTATCGATTGGGTTGCTGTCGAATTAGCATGATAGGGTAACGTATGAATCGATGGCGTGTGGGAAACTGCGATGTGGAGAAATTGGTCAGAGGATTCTATATACATTAACCAGTTCATATTATAGTATATTATACATTGGGCAGTAACAAATCAAATGTTGATTTGTATCCATAAGCGCTAGTAAATTAAAAATTGTAGGCTATATGTAACTTGAGAAATAGGCAGAGTTTTACACGTTTTCCCGTTATTAGTTGTCTGCTATCTGATATAAAATATAAAAATCTAATACTTAAAACCGGATTTTTAAAGTAAAAAAATTAGGTGCTGAATTTTGGCCCTTTATAACGTATTGAAAGTGTCTTTGATAGCCATGTGTTGAAAGGGCACTATAAATCAATAACATTTCATTTCATTTCATTTAATTCAATTCAAGAGACTACCGGTTGTACTCCTGACTACTCTATAGCATGGAGTATAAATTATTATTCGTATTCACAATAAATTCTTGCTGAATGCAGTCATTAGCAAAATTAACATACATGAGTACAAATTATCGGACATCCCCTTTTAAGTTGGCGAATGATCGCCGAATTTCCACGTGTTTAATTATGCATATTTCTGTTCCAACACCGACGGATATTCAAATGAAGTATTTAATTCATGCAATGACTGCATACCTCGCCGTGACCACGTACCCTGACCATGTACCCTGAGTACGTATCCGAACCACGTACCGCCTCGGTTTCAAGTGGTAATCAGTCGGCAGTTCGTAATAAACCATCTCTAGCTTGATAAATGTTTCATAATCCCTGTATAATATTATTCTATGACAGTGTCATATCACTCTCACTGTTTTATAACATTAGATAGAGGTAAGGCTTACAAGGCGACGGACGGATGGACGGACACACGGATGCACTGTATAATGTACATATATTGATATAGATTTATACAGTGATAAACTCTACCACTCGTACAGAAAGGCCATTAGGCCCTCGGCGAGGTTCGGTAATGTCTGACCTAGATTAAAACAGAGTTACTTTTCATGGTTTTATTAACTCGTTTGCATTCATACGCCCTCGGTGTGTGTGTTGCGCTATGTTAGGCTACGACTTGACATTATTGACATTGCTACGGTCTGTAATTTATGATTACCCACAATTTTAAGCAAATAAACTCAAGCACTCTCCACGCATGCTTCCTGCGCGGTGCGGTGAGATGTGTCGACGCCAAGGCGTATTATTAAAAAGCATTTTCGCATTGATATATTGCACTAATAACCTGACTATATACACGAGGGGTCCGGTATTAAAATATCACCCCGTGTACTATTTGCCGAAGTTGATTCATATGTCAGCAAAACTGATGTACCTTTGAATAATTTGCTTATAAGTATTCGCGAAATTTCTATGTCTAGAATAAAGCCGGCACAGTTAATAGACAATCTGTTGTTGTAAATGCCTGACACCAACAGTTCGCTGGCTATCTATATTACTGTAATTCTAATAAAACATACCTGCCCTAATAAAACATACCTGCCCACAAAAGCTTGTGTTAATCATAACCTGAGTTAGTCAGTAAGGCGTTGCTCTTCCTTTTCATATTATAAGATATGGTTAGCAAGGTGAGCTGCATCTCTGTGGTAAGCATGTGAATCTCAACACGAAAGCTGTATCTCAATCAAATTGGCGTCTGTTTTAATAGTCAGACCGCTCGTTCTGATATCTGTAGATGTCACGTCAGCGTTCTCATCATGCTTGTTTATTTTGTTCATTCAAATGTGATAAATCTATTAACGTCCTAAATAACGGGATTGCACAATCTAATGATTGCGTATATTCAGATAGATAGGTACAATCCATGTTATTTATTCGCTCCTTTTATCCGCCATCTACTCTTCATCGCGTCTCAAAATCATCTAATAGGTTTTATTTAGCTATCAAAACAGCTACGCGCGGTGTAAACGGTTGTTGTGATAGTGACTCGGTCATGGTCAATGGTCAGCCAAGCCAGTGGACATTGCTGAGTGACACAGCTCTCACTAGTTATGTCTTATGGATCGACGCTGTACCAACACCGTCCTTGATCATACCATGCCATATCCAAGAACATCAACATATAAAAGTTCACAGAATCTAGCTAATTCATTTACCCGCTCACTTTCACATTTCTGGTATGTTGAGAAATATTAGATATATATAGAATTTACGATTATAGTATGTAGAAATTAACATACTTTACAGTTATTTCATGTACAGATATCACAAATAAATATACATACAAACTTATTGATTATTTTATGTAGACATCTAACATTTTAACATCTAGACAGCTAACATTTTAACATCTATACACCTAACATTTTAACATCTAGACATCTAACATTTTAACATCTAGACATCTAACATTTTAACATCTATACAGGTAACATTTTAACATCTATACAGCTAACATTGTAACATCTAGTCAGCTAACATTTTAACATCTATATACCTAAAATTTTAACATCTAGTCAGCTAACATTTTAACATCTATATAACTAACATTTTAACATCTAGACAACTAACATTTTAACATCTATACAGCTAACATTTTAACATCTATACACCTAACATTTTAACATCTAGTCAGAGCTCTGTGATCATTTAGATTCCATGTAAGGATATCACTATCATGTTTACCTCCGTATTGTTAATGTCTTCTAGATTTGTACCAGACGGTATTCTAATTGTATTACATCTGCTAAAGGTAGACCTTTATGTTTTTACTGGCATTAGTTTATTTGTATTTTTGTCAATATGCAACTTTTCACAACAAAAAATAAAGCAACAAAAGGATTCGCCTGAAATTTTCTGGTAAAGTTAAAAATAAATAAATGGGATTTTTATTTAAGATTATTTGTAATGCGCTAGGTATGAGGTCTGTGCTCTCTGACAGTTTTCTACCTTCCACATAGTTCGTTTTAGACAGTTTTCTAAGTTTTGTTGCAAATTGATTCACCGATCCTGGTGAGCCTTATGATTTCTATTATGCAGAAGGTTTTTGTGACGACAGACACGTCTACAACATTGTAGCCAGGGTAACATTTTCATGCCCTGTCACTTAGTACGAGTTTGTTTTTCACGCACAGAAACAAATAAGACGTCTCTGAATCGAATGAATCTGTTTGTTTCTATCACAAACGATTTGTATTCACTTATCCACGACAGACTTTGTAGTACTATGCATTCAGATATATATTTTTTTTAAAGTTGATAAAACAGTTAAGAGAATTGTATTGATTATATAAAAGTATCTTTAAGAAAGTGTAAAAAAATCTTTTAATATCCCATGTATTTCTTTGACTAAGCAATTGTACTATATACGCTGTCTGTCGTATTGTGTGCACATATATCCATCAAACACATAGATTTTAATATATCTATATTGGAAAGGGCAAGCAATAATAGTATTAGTATCATTGAAATAACTGTAGTCTATTTGGTATCTGTCTTTATTTTCCCCTTCGATGATTGTTTTCTTTTGGGAGGGGGTTTAGGGGGCACTACCATCATAATTTCACGATTATAACCTTTCCCTTTCGGTTATATGTAGTGCATATGTTATAGACATAAGCATTGTATCGGCTAGTCAGACTATGTGTAGAGGTCTTAAATAAATAAAATATATTATATTATTGATTCATTGGTCTGGGTAGCCCTTGCAGTGTGGTTCTGTTAGGGCTCAATTGTCTGCCCAGACTCGGTGGATTTTTCGCATTAGGTGTTTTCTCCCATTCCTTATATAAGTGAGGCTAATCAAATTGTCACGTTAACTACATAGGCAAGCTTTTACCCTTTAAGGGCCATGAATGAAATTGGCCTACACGATGATTACTTCGGTAATAAGCCTATAAATAAATAAATAACTCAGGGTATTAAAGGGTATATTGTATATAATATTTCAGATATATTCGTATGATGGATGCTTCCGAAAGATGACTCCAAAGACCGTCCGTTTGTATTACTGGGTATTAGTCATTTTCATCTCATCAGTCGTCGACGTCGTTGAAAGCTGCCCGCAGAAATGCCACTGTCGCCAGGCGTATTACGTGTACTGCGACAATATTAACATATCCGAGAGCGAATTGCCGTCGTTGATTCGAGACGTCCCCAAAACCGCGCAGTATTTGGACCTCAGCCACAACTACCTGACGGCGGTGCCGCGGACGGAAACGCTCGAGAACCTGCGTCAGTTGAACCTCGCGTATAACCGCATCGGCGAGCTGTACGTGCCCGGGTTGAGGAAACTGCGCTCGCTCGATCTCGGGGAGAACCGGTTGTCGCGGGTCGTACGCGACGCCCTGCCCAATTTGCATAATTTACAGGAGCTACATCTCGAGAACAACGGGATCAGCACGATCGTGGAGAATTCGCTCGACCGACTAGTGAGTTTACGCAAACTCTACCTCCAGCGAAATCACCTGACCGCTATCCACAAAGGTAACGATTCCGTTACGCTACTGTGCTGTCAGTCGTATTGTACAGGTGTGTTTGGCGACGGGGAAATCCCGTTCGTTTAGTTATGTTGACTCGTCAAAGAGGACTGGTGCGCACCTTTGATGTAAAAATAACGATTGAATCACACGAAGAACATGGTGCAGAGCAAAACCGTTATAGATTTGATCGGTGATTATTAAGACACTAAAGGATAAGTAATACATACTAATATTCTATTGGGTCAAAGTTACAGTGATTTCTATACTATTGCTGTATTGATTAGACATTGAAAAAGACTCTATTTGTCTTTATCTTTGTCTTGGTCGTGACGGTGCTGAAGACAATAGGACACAAGATATCTCTTTGATGTTGCAAGAATCGCAGATTTTTTGGTCGAAGCGACGGTTGATATATGGAAGCTATATCGCATAATCCTTAACACACTATGACTAAATTACAGGCGACGCCTTTTACATACAGTGGATGAACTACGTTTATTGATCTCAAGCTTTCGCATGAACACTTCTTTTTCGGGTGATTGCTTTAATCAGGAAACGATCCATAATGTATATAAAGGGGATTCCATAGATCTACTTTAATTCTTAACACTGCTAACCATTCTTTTACTTAGATCAGTAGAAATGAAATATTGAATATTTAGGGTTAGACTGCTATCTCTGTAATGTGATAGTTTAACTGTGATTATACTCTATATGCCTTATTTATTTCCAAATTATTTATCACCCAGCTCGATTTTGAACTGTATTTCTAGTTAATCATAGTAACTGTGAATTTTTAAAGTGTCTTTGATAGCTACGTGTAAGAAGGGCACTACTAATCAATAAATTTTCATTTTAATTTCATTTAATTATGCCATTATTGACCATTCGTAAAGCTATCCCTATCCTCTACTTCTCTTAATTTATCACGTGGGAAGACCACCAAGTCCGGCTAGACAATTTTCTTTTGCCCATACGACGCCAATGGTTCCTCATGCCAGAAAAGTATACAGAAGTCAGGTATTAATAGTCTACAGAATTCAGGTGCTCCGCAAAATCTGATAGGTGATGATGATGATGTACACTTAGACAATTAGATCAACAAGAGAGATTAGCTAAATACTACTCGAAATACAGGCATGTCTGGAATGACGAACCCCCAAAATATCACCACACTGCCAAGGGTTAAACATATCGCAATGAGTCGAGAAAATGTAACGAGTAATTTACCATCAACAACGGAAACTTCAACCCGAGTCTTTCCACCAAAATTCAGTGATCGAGCTACGAGGAAGCCTTACCATATCATTTAATTGTCAACAAGTATTGTAAAAAATACATCATTCTTAATTCTCATCATATTATGTTGCTTTAAGTAATGTCCACTTTCCGGAGATTGTTTGATGGTTTTTTATCGATGATACTAACCACAGTATTTCACCCTCAGGTCAGCTATCACGGCTCAAGTCTGTCGAAGAGCTCGATCTCTCATCCAATCAGATCGATACGATTGGCGAGGACGCATTCTACCGATTGGATAATCTCCGCCTCTTAAAGCTGCAGAACAATCGCATCAAAGAGATTCGCCCGCTCAGTTTCAACGGCCTGAGTAAACTCAGCGAAATACACCTCGATTATAACGGAATTACGCGATTCAGCGGAAATGACTTCGCTTCATCAAAGGACCACTTAAGACTTTTATCGCTTAACAACAACAAACTCCACACTCTGAATTCCTCCAGCTTCATAATGTATTCACAAATTTCTAAAATTCACCTGAATCATAACGAAATTTTTTCTATAGCATCGCGTACCTTTCGCGGCTTGTCCTACCTGAACGAACTATCGTTGAAAGGTAACAAAATCGCGGCCGTCGACCGCAAAATGTTGTCAGGACCGAACTCCTTGTCTCGGCTCAACTTGGAAAATAACGCGATAAGTCGAATATCAACCGGGGCATTCGACAGCTTTCGCGAATCCATTCACGATTTGAATCTCGGAACGAATCAGTTGTCGAGTCTGAAACGCGGGATGTTTCGGCGCATGAAGTTCGTGCGGAACGTCGACCTACGACAGAATCGAATATCCAGCATCGAAATTGGCGCGTTGCACGACATGAAATCTTTAAATTCATTGGATCTTTCGTACAATCAAATTGCCAGCATAAATCACCGAGTTTTGCATGGATTACGATCGCTCAAACGACTATATCTCCACGGAAATCCACTCTTGGAGATCAGCGGCGTGAAATTCTACGAAAACACACCGTTACGTCACGTCACGTTGAATCTTACGATCACTAAAGTTACTCAGTTTTCGGCCGACGTTCGATGGCCGTATCGCCACGGTAACCAGATCTACTGGTCCGTTTACGTGACCTGTCTCGCCAAAGTCCACTGTAAGTTCCCTCGTCAGCCGGTTAACCTTGCGCCGTACAGAAGCAAAACCACGATAACCGGACTGGAGCCCGCATCCAAATATTATATCTGTGTCATACCTAATTTCGTATCGTCGACCGTCTTATTAGAACAATGCGCCGTCATAGAAACGCCGCCGACTGCTATGAAATCCACAGTTGATCGTACGACGCATTCGTCGGCGCTCTCGTCAGGTCAGCTTCTAATAAGTGACAACGGTTTTTGTTGGTTTTTGTCTTTTCTCGTTATTTTATTGCGCTTGTTTCGCTTGTTGTGATAGTTACGCTTGTCAGCGATCGTCAAAGCCACGCCATTCAGTACTGGTATCGTTCATACTGATAATAACTCCAACACAACCCTAACACTCGAGTGTTCGCCATTAAATCGCTTAGGCCAATGTATGCCCTGCCCACCGTTCTAAGAGAGTTCATAAATTTTTATGACGTCCCATGCCCATCAGAAAGTTTTTTATAACCCTTAGCACTCTGTTGTCACAGAATTGTATCGCAATAGTAATGTGATATACAGACGTCAGTGTGGTTAAGGTTAACAGCATGACAGTTACAGTTGAGTAACTTTTCTCGGAAATTCTTCCTCATGAAAAGTGCAATACGAAATATTTTGAGGCGCACTCTACATTTTAATATTCTCTCAAACTTAACCCATTTATCTTAATACGAGTGTATTTTCTGTACACTTTCTTAGATAGAGTAGCCATAAGCAAACACTTTAGAGTAAATCCAATGTGTTCCACTGTGCTCCACAGTAATATCAGCAGTCGTATTGTAGCCAATTTGTTCTTTTTATTAGTAAACTCGGTATTAATGGGGGTTACCTCTGTGGCTCTGTAAATAGCAGGAGACAAAGGCAGAGAAAACTCAGCATCTGGTGGGACCCGAACTCACGACTTACATATAACCGGACTGGTGCACTGTGCAACTGAGCTGCAATGGCTGACTCCCTTTTGCGCATTTCGGTATTAAACACCTTTTTGAGAACTCACCGACATTAGAAGTCCGTATCATGCCAGCGATTTATACAGATATCCGTAACAAGCAATCCTGGACTATATAAATCAAATGGCAGAGTCGAGGTGAAATGGTAACGTAACTTTAACGGGGTTTATCCCGAGATCGTGCGTTCGGGTCCCACCAGAGGCAGGGTTTTCTGTGCGTTCCTCTCCATCTATTAGTACACTCGACATGATTGCAGCCGCGATTACTGATTTGTTTTCGCTTTTTTACCCTTGTGGCGTATCCCAAACAGAGTAGCTAGCGTACCCCCAGGGGTACAAGAACCCTGAGTGCTGATGTAACGTAAATCCACCCCATTGACTGACTACGCACATATATCATTTAATATATATTATTCGTACGTTACTTTTATATATACCGCTTACCATTGCCTCGCATTATCTCCGTCATTAAATTCGTTCATAAAATTTTTGCTCATTAAGTTTGCACGGAATGATAATGATCAGGTACCTGTGCTGTTGCATTAGTTGTAGTCAATGTGTGGGAACAGGTAGTGTAGTGGTTTGATCGTTGCAAAGATTATATGATACAGGATCCCTGTCAAAGCAGTTTTTACAACCATGTGGTGTTTTTCAAGCCGAAAATGCCTTAAACCCTGTCTGCCCGTTGGCTTGCATGGTTCTCGCGGGTGGGTGTCCGTGGATTTTATAGATTGTTTATTTGAGAGGATTTTTCTTCTTACGTGGCTGTGCTTCCGATGTTCTTCGGATGATCTCTATGGCGCTCTCTCTTCCGCATCTCAGCATCTGTTTGTGAATCTTCATCAACTATGTATTCTGCAGTGTGCGGCAACTGTAGGCTGGTAGTGGGCATTTGCGAGCGGCGGAGTGACTGGACGCAGGTCAACTGTCTGCTCATACTCGGTGGTTTTCACTTGTGTTTCTAAGCCCTTGCAACCGCGGCTAATTTTTTTGCCAGGTTAACCATTAAAAGTTAGCTTGCTAAAGGACCATGCCATTTTAACTATTATAAGTTAGCTTGATAAAGGACCATGCTGTGTTAACCATTAGAAGTTAGCTTGTTAAAGGACCATGCTGTGTTAACCATTAGAAGTTAGCTTGATAAAGGACCTTGCCATGTTAACCATCAGAAGTTAGCGTGATAAAGGACCATGCCATGTTAACCATTAAATTAGCTTGATAAAGGACCATGCCATGTTAACCATAAAAAATTAGCTTGATAAAGGACCATGCCATGTTAACCATTAAAAATTAGCTTGATAAAGGACCATGCCATGTTAACCATTAAAAATTAGCTTGCTAAAGGACCATGCCATGTTAACCATTATAAGTTAGCTTCCTAAAGGACCAGTAGTGGTCCAACAACTGGGCAATCCCAACGTATTGTCACATGCATCCAGGATTCGAACCGCGGACCTTTCGCATCTCTAAACCAGGCGACCATTAGCACCGAAGTTGAATTATCCATTCAAAGTAGAGCGACATATTGACCATCGAAGATAAAGCTCTGCTGTGTCATTAAATTTTATACAAATAGATTAATCGGCTAACGGGGATATATTGTCACGGAATGATCTCTCGGCATTCGCCTCTGGCAAAACATGTCACGGGGGGTAGTTAATCAAAAATAAAAACACAATAATCGTGCGTACACTAGTTTATTTTGTATAGTTTAATTTATTCCAAAAAATTTTTCATTAATTGCAGTACAAACTATAGTATTCTGCTCTTATTTAAACCTTTGTGCCGCATATTGATGTCTATACTGTCACGTATGCGTAGTTAGTTGTTTAAATAAATTTAGATTCATTTTCGTTGACTAATTTATCATGGATGTTTGTTACTATGTTGGTTTTTGTTGCGAAATTTCCTAAGTAAATAAAATGTATTCATTATTAAACCCACTGTATATGATTGTTTGAGTTATATTATATGCACTTATATAGACACGATAAAACTACTATATTGCTATAATTACTTTGCACTGTACGACCGTAGTTGGAGATGTATATTGTACTGCGTATGCCTCTATGTACCGCCTCAGCTACTACCATGTTGTATTAACCTATTGTCTAGGCCATTAGCTAGCCTAAACTGCAGTCAACACAACCGTACTAAATATGGTTATTTATTACACTATAGATTGTATTTATATGCCGCTAGGTTGGTATTAACCCGTTATCTAGACCATTAGCGAGCCTAAACTGCAGTCAACACGACCTTACTCAATATGGTTATTTATTACGCTATAGATCGTATTTATATACCGCTAGGTTGGTATTAACCCGTTATCTAGACCATTAGCGAGCCTAAACTGCAGTCAACACGACCTTACTCAATATG
>WURV02127761.1:9860-30565 GCA_011762755.2 Epimenia babai
CTACACATCATCTCTGACATCTACAATGGTAAGATATGTTCCTGATAACCTCACCTCATCCCCCATAAACCATGGATAGACAAGTGTGTCCAGCTACACATCATCTCTGACATCTACAATGGTAAGATATGTTCCTGATAACCTCACCTCATCCCCCATAAACCATGGATCAACAAGTACTTCACCCATCTTTATATCGACAGTTTATATGTCTTACAAATTTTCTAGATCGATAATAAGTGTATCATACCCGGTATGTTCGTTCACATATATGCTCCCCTCCCTTTCAGGCATGATTATAACGGGGCCACCCAGCAGTGGCAAGACGAGTTGCATCCAGACATTCATCGAAAGCCTGAACTTTGGCCAGCGCCAACGCTCCTCATCAGGCAACAAAAGTCGAGGATCGACCAAAACGAATAAGATTCTTCGTCTCAATCCGATGGTTGTAGAAAATCCTGAGCTCATCTTCGGAAGCATCGGATCATTGAACGAATTTATCGATGGAATCGTCACATCAGCGTTCAGGAAGGCGAGTCGGGTAAGGAGCCAACTACCAACTACGGGACAAGACTCTCATGATTCACGTGGGAACATATCAAATAATCTTAAAGTAACATTCAAAGTTGTGTGGAGAGGTGAGGGTTGTCGTGTTAGTCATTTCTTATAATACGAAGAGTGAGTCTTGTTCACTTCCCCACACTCGCTCTGCTCTATCTTTCTGTTCTATTTGGCTGTGTCCCTGTGTCACTCCTACTTTGATTTTATACCTCTTTGTTATCAGGCTGGCTACTTGCTGGGTTGGTGAGTCCTTAGATTTGTTTCTGGTTAACTGGGTTTTTCCATCTTTGCACGGCGAATGTTTGTATCTACATTGCCTCGATGTTTTTCTCTGCCATTCTCCTGCTCGAGTATATATTCCGAGTAGGTCACCACCCCTACTCATTGCACCTAATGAAGTATACGAAGGCGTGTGCTAATCATAATCTTAGTTAGTCAATAAGGTGTTACCCTCACTTTTTGTATTCAAGTCATGTATCCCATTGGAAATTTTTGGTGTAGCCAGTATACTCCAGTGGAAATCTTAAGACAAAAACATCTTAAACCTCGTTTGCTCATGGGGGTCTGCCTAACGCATGCAGCGTGGTTATGAGAGGGCTTCTTCCCTCTCCAGTTACTGTGTTTCAGATGATTCCTGGTCCCTGTGGAACTTAAACCTTGTTAGCTCATGGGGTCTGCCTAACGCATGCAGCGTGGTTATGTGAGGGCTTATTCCCTCTCCAGTTACTGTGTTTCAGATGATTCCTGGTCCCTGTAGAGCTTACTTCGTTGATATTTTGTCTTCTCATCGTAAATAATCATCACTGTCACAAATATAGCAGAATGTGTGACATTTGTAGGCTATCTAGACATCTGGAAATCTGAAGCCAGTGGCATGAATGGACAATGGTCAACTGTTTCAGCAAACTCTGTGATTTTCACTAGTGTTTTTTACACCATAATAAAGGGAATTTGTTTGTCATATTAAACACAACAAAAACATTCGCTGAAACTCCTAAAACCAGTGACATAAACGTACCATAACGTGCGTTTACAATAGACTGACCACACCATACAAACAACACATCAAGCTTAGTTGTCGTATCACTGGCCATATTCTGTAGCCTTTGGCTCATTGAGTGTATGGTGCATACAGTAGACATTATTCATTAGTTTTGTATTCAATAATCTGCGTGACTTGACTTGATCTCTGTGGTTGATGCGCCGTATTCTGTGTGTTTTAGAGCCAGTGTACAACATGGTTGTGTATGGATGGACCACTGATCCCGTCTTGGGCAGACCACTTCAACTCGATCTTGTCTAAAGACAGGGTATTCCTCCACATTTTTAATGTTAATTATTCACTCACCTGACCTATTTCACTGTCCCGCTGCTTCTAGAATGTTCAATTTACGTCATCACTAAGAACTTGCAAGATGTCTCTCGAAAAAATCTGAATGTTCTAGTGTCTGCATCTTCCATTATATATATCTACTCAAGCTATATTTATCAACAGAAAGTATATATAGCTACTCAAGCTACATTTATCAACAGAAAGTATATATAACTACTCAAGCTACATTTATCAACAGAAAGTATCAGCCAACAAAAACGCTCCAATGCCGTGTATAATTCATAAATGTTACTGCTGTAGGGGATTCTGATTGCCTTCGGTATGAGTTTTAATATTGATGTACCTTATCTCTGCAAGTAATGTCTGCCTCCAGTTTGAGTTGTTATTGAGTGGATTTTCTCACAATAATTGTAGTGTCTAAAGCTGATCAACGGAGATGAACTGCGGATGGGTAGCAATATGAAGGTGATGTTTGAGACAGACAGCCTCTCAGAGTCCTCCCCCACAACAATCGCTAATGCCGTATGTATTCAACACTTATTGTCTTCAACTGGCTGTCATTGGCCACTTGGTTATGTTCACTTATTTTTATCTGTTTTGCTTTATGATGATGCACATGATGATACCCCCCACACGATACCCGGTATCTGATATACGGTACGTGATACACGATACCTGCTGTATGATACATGCCAGATGTTACCTCATCCACATGCAATATATGCCTTTTCTACTGTAGGGTATAGTATACCTCGGAATGGATGTAGTCGGATGGAGACCATTGGCTAAAGCATGGCTACAAACTCGCACCCACCACGAGGAACATGTGAGACCTTCCTTGTTCTCTGTCATACGTTTGTGTCTATCATACGTTTGTGTCTATCATACGTTTGTGTCTATCATACGTCTGTGTCTATCATACGTTTTTATCTATTGTATGTTTGTCTATCATACGTTTGTGTAATCTACGCATGCCAGTACTTGAACACTTGAAGGGTTGATATATTGTTATCAGCCAGTCCGTCTGGTGTTATCCTAAATTGTCCTTGGGAGTCTGTAACAATTCAGAAATAGTTGTGTAAAGGTATGAAGGTAGAGGTACAGGGCTTGCCCTGATGCAGTGGTTCACACAACAGTCAGATCCCCAATATACACTCGTAATACATGAGTGTAACCATTAGCAACAACATTGTGATAACCACTTTCGGACCACTGTATTGACTAGCCTCGATAGTGGTCTACATGATCGAACAATAAGTGTTTTCATCATTCATCTTATATGTACACACAACTTTTCTCATTCTATTAAATGCATAATGCCTAACATTTTCTTATTGAATTTTTAGGAAAGGGTGAGTACGTGTTCAGATATAGAATCTGATGTTTCATTTTTGTGTTGATCTGGTTTTTCATTTAAGTGTTGATCTGGTGTTTCATGTTTGTGTTGATCCGGCGTTTCACTTTTTTATAGATCTGGTGTTTGATTTTGTATTGAAATGGTGTTTCATTTTTGTGTTGGTCTGGTGCTTGATTTTTATGTTGATCTGGTGTTTCATTTTCTGTTGTTATGGTGTTTCATTTTTGTGTTGGTCTGATGTTTCATTTTTGTGTTGATCTGATGTTTCTTTTTTGTGTTGATCCGGTGTTTCATTTTTTGTTGATCTGGGGTTTATATTCACTTACTATTTTTATTATAAAAATTTAAATTTGTCAGTTGGGTCAATTCTCAACCAATTTTCAAGTTTCTCCTCATTTTGATAAATGCATTGATAACTGCATTGCTGCATACGTTATGGAGGTTGGAGTTAAAGGTATTTGTTCTATAGTGTTTCTAATTACCATCAATGATGGATGAGGTATGATCTCAATTACTCCAATTTCTCCCTTCTACAAAGATCCGGGAATCCCCCATTTCAGGTGCTGAACAGAGCCTTCAATAAGATGGTTGACCCGATCATCACGTTTGTCATGGAAGAAGCCAAGTGAGTCTACTTATTAATATTAGTAGATTACTTGACCCATGTGGAAATTCCGCTTCTACTTTTATCTTATATCATAGATTTCCCGAAGGCATCACTATGGATTCATTTGATACTGAATTCAGATGGTGGTTACTGTTGATTCTTCATTTTAGATACTTCTGATAGTTCTTAGTTTAGACTAATCATCAATCACAACTAACTTGTAATGGTGGTCAGATTTGATGGATTAGATACTAACGTTACATGGTGGGAGGACATTTTTACTGTGGGTTGAAACATTGTCAGACCTTTGGTTTTAGCATGAATAAATCTTATTACAACACACCTACATTTATTTGAGATACTCAATGACAAAATTGAGATATACTGTATAGTGAATGATACAACTTACCTGTCAAAGTAATCTTTTCATAGTTTTGCATTCACCTACACCATTTTTAGTTGACTGCTCTGAGTTAAGTTGAAAGTGTCATTTGTGACAGGAATATAGTGAAGATTTAATATCGAGCGAGCATGACACCAATCAGTTGTGATCATTTTGTGAAAAAAATAGTTTATCGATGAGGTTCAAATGCAAGGACATGACATCTCGACTTAAGAGTTCCATGCGAACGGCTTGTTTATTATCTAGAACTATCCTTTACCTTGGTTAAGGGACCAATTCTACCCCAAAAAACCGAAGAACTCGTATGTCTTTCTTGACTGTCACTCTAGGTTGAGGATCAAGCTGCCCGTGGTCAGCCTGTTCAAGACGATGATCAACTTGATCATGTCTTTCTTGACTGTCACTCCAGGTTGAGGATCAAGCTGCCTGTGGTCAGCCTGTTCAAGACGATGATCAACTTCCTCTCCGCCATGTTGACTGAGGAGCAGGAGATCAACGGCGAAATGCACATCGAGAGAATGTTTCTATTCTGTATGATTTGGTCGTTTGGTGGACTACTCGAACCAAGTGACCGCCAATCTTTCAGTGACCTTGTGTCCACTCTCACCACATCGTGAGTCTCCAATTCCCTTAAAATTAATTAAACCTTACCTCATTGAACCCTTAACTTAAGCCATATCAGAAGTAGAAGGTGACTTACATTTGCATACTAATCCTGAATATATCCTATGTATATGTTGAATTAGATACCTAATGGCTACCAAAATGTAACTTATGCCATTTAGATGTAAAAGATGTAAAATTCTATAAAATACAGAAACTTTTAATGGTGTTTCAGTTTGGTTATGTCTAAGGTCGAATGTCATCTTACACAAATTCCATCTCTGGCACAACAGAAGTTTATGTTAACATCTTCACTTCTTGTCATATTTTTCACATTTTATGCTTAACACAAGATATTAGAGAATTGAGGTCATTATAAAAGTCACTAGTATTAAATAATGTATTCTTGGAGCCACCAGAGTCTGAAGACAGCAAACTCAGCGAGTCGTGCTAACGCATGGCTTTCCACCAAGAATTCTAATCCTACCAATCAGGAAATTTTCCCTATGCCTTCCACTCTATGAAATGAACTAGGTTTTCAGGTTGAACATTGAGGAAACTTGTTATTGATTTGGGTGCTTGTACATTTCATTAAGTCGTAATGGAGAAATTAAAGCATGAATCACATCTACCTCCGTTAATAAAGCAGCACTAAAACATTTTACTTTGATTTCAGCTTACCTGACGATGACCAGGACATCTGTGTTTTTGATTATTACGTGGATGAAACGGGCGAGTGGGACCCCTGGCATTCTATGTGAGTGTTCACCCATCTGAACATTGTTTTAATGTTTTAAATTTGTAATAAATATGATCACAGCAGGATCAATTTATGATTACAACAAAGCGAGATGTTATTAGAATTTAGTAGAACTCATTAAATGTACGTGTCTGCATGTGTAAATGTGTGAATGTCTGAATGTGTCAATGTGTGAATGTTAAACGGTGTGAAGGTCTAAATATGTAAATGTCTGAATGTCTAAATATGTAAATGTCTGAATGTCTAAATATGTAAATGTCTGAATGTCTAAATGTGTGTATGTCTGAATTTCTGAATCTGAATTTTTTAATGTGTGAATGTCTGGATGTCTAAATTTCTGAATTTTTTTAATGTGTGAATGTCTGGATGTGTGAACGTCTGACTATAGAGATGCTCATTATATAAGATTACTTATGTCCACTTGCAGAGTGCCTGACACTGTCCAGACTGACCCTGGTAACTCACTCGGTGACGTGTTGATTGAGACCGTTGATACGGTAAGTACGTATGGTCATGTAAATTATGTCACCTCATAGTACACCTGCAATATCATTCACAATTCATTTATAAAATATGTGTGAGTTTTTATTTAGTACAACACAAGTCAGCGTGCATCACAATCATAAGAAAAATCTTGACAATAGATGCAGCATCAACAAAAGAAATCACTGACTTAATACCATGGACCACTTTAGAATCGTGGCAGGATACACCGATGGCAACTCTAAACCGGTACCACAACAATCAATACCGCTTCTAACTTATAAAGTGGCAATGTGGCCATTCACACTAACCCACGCAGTCATAAAATTTGTGTTTAGTTTTTTTCAGCATTTATTTCTTATCTATCCATCCAGGACTATTTTTGTCATCATCGTCATCGTCGTCGTCATTGTCGTCATCATCATTATTACAACTCAGTGATAATCTCCATTTTGATTCATGATGCTGATTCGTATGTCATGTTAACCACTTGCTGATGCTGATAGACTAACTTATGACAGGGTAAAGCACCGCCTACATAACCATTACCCGGCTTATCAGCTTATTGCTAGCCACTAACTAATTAACTAGTTAAGGTGTCTGGTATTCGCTGGTACAGATACGTACACGGACACTGATGAACCTTGCTGTAGCTCGTGGTCTTAACGTGATGTTAGTTGGGCCACACGGAGCGGGAAAAACTTTTCTTACCAACAGCTTTATTGCCAATCAGGGTGAGTTTCATTGGTTCACAGTACATGGTTCTCAAAGTAGATGTAAATTCAACATTAAGACATGCTGCAGTGATTTTGAAAATATCTAATAGTGGTTTAGTTATACACCGTCTATTCTGAAACTAACCAGACACGCTGCAGTATCAACCTTTTTTGTTTCAATGGGTTCTAACATTCCTGCAGATAACTATGCATACAGTTTATCATGCCATTTACATGGTTGTGTTGTGTTTGATAACCACGTGACAGACCAACAGAAACGAATCGCCAGGCCCAGCAGACGGCAAACGATAAAGTAAGGTATAACATTTAACGTTTGTATTTTGTGACTATATTACAGACCAACAGAAACGAGTCTCGAGGAAGCTCGTGTTCTCTGGTTCATCCACCGCGAGTCAGCTCCAGAGTTTCATCGAAGCAAATATCTACCATCGTCAAGGTACCAACATCGCCTCTCGTATCTAGACACTCATTGGTCTTCAGATTATTATAAGAGTCCATAGCTCGACCTCCATGTTACCAGTTCCATCAGTGGTAGTCGCTGATTTCTCCTGTATTCCATGTAATAACATCTTGAAACTTTGTTCTTCCTTATTGAAGTTATGCTTGAGACATGACATCATAAGTTGGTCATTGTCATACCCATGGACTAAGACATCATGTCAGTGGGTACAATACACAAGTTAGGTGTTCTGACCCTGGTGGCAGAGTTTGAGTGATTGTAAATGTCAATTTGTGCATATTTGTGCATCTCTTAACAATTGAACTTGGATGTGTTCGGAGGCGAGTGAAACGTAACCTAGTGCATTGAAGACTAAAATAAAATTTCTTTATTAAGATGCATTTATTAAGAAAACCATTCATAAGTTTAGGTTGCCAAGTAGTTCGTTCGTAGAAATTGAATTCTCTGAAAGCATGGTTTTATCAATATATGGCCACCCGTAGCGTTATTTAGATAAGAAGTGCCTTTAACCTCATCTCAGGTCTCAGTAGCCCCTCGAGTCTGTAATGCCTTCTTCCATCTTATATTGCTGTGTTTCAAATGCTCCTTGGATAGTCTCCAAGGTTCTTTCTTTCACTATCTCATCACCTCATCATTAATAATCATTATTTATCACAGATTTAGCGGTGTGCGCGGCATATTGGGGCTGTATATTATTGTTGGAACTACTGACATAAGTAGAAGGTCGTCCAAAAAGTGCTCAGAGTTAGTGATTTGCTGCAATTTCCCCACCATTATAAATGGTATATACAGGCTAGATTTGTAATGATATAATGATGGATTAATAGCAATAACAGACATACCAAAAAATTACCCTTGCCTAATTCATACACCATCATTGACACGGTACATCGGTACATCGAGCATGGAGTAAGTGTGAATGCAGGGGAATTTTTTTATTATTGTCACAGGCCATGGGTAGATTACGGAGTTAGTTAGTATTAGGCTGATTACCAAAGAATTGTGTAGGCCAGTCATGGCCCTTTACAATGCTAGCCCATGTGGTTAGCACAACAAACGGATATAAAGAAGAAAGCATAAAACCCAATCCAGTGTCTAAAGATGCATGTTGGCTCATGTATGGATGGGATTCAGTCATTCAGTCGTAAGTTACTCTCTTTAATGAAGTCTCTTCATGTCGTTGACTTCAGAAATTCTCAATGGCTGATGTACATGTGAATGACTATAAAACCAGTATTGATGTTGATGTAGCTCTCTTGAACGTTGATCTTGGGTAGGTTTCGTGTACGGAGCTAAGGAGAACAAGAAGCTGCAGATCTTCATCGATGACCTCAGCATGGCAGCTCGCGAAGATGGTGGCATCAGCTGTTGCCTCAAGGTCAGTGACCCTTTGTTGTTCTATGGTCAAGTTTGACTTTTATCCTTCTCTATACCACACGATGGCTAAATTATGGTTTCACATGTTGTGTTTTCAAATGCATATTCGACCATTGATGAATTTTGCCAGAACTGCTTATGGCTGCATCAACCAGAGCAATCCGGGCATGTCCCTAATCACAAAGACAAAAGCACAGAAAAGACAATTCTTCCTGTACTATTCTGGGAATATAAATTATTTAACTACGATTTATCATAATCATTCATTTATCATAATGTCATCCATGATTGGTCAATATAATTATACATACTAAAACTGGAAAGCACTATGAATTAACTCTATTGTCAACTATAATACTGGGTCCCAATATTTTATTGCATGCCAGTTGTTGCGTCAAATCTTGGATGCCAAGTCGCTGCACGGATTGGAGAAACCGTTTGAGTTCAAGAACATCGAGGACTTGTCCATGCTCTCAGCCATGACCGTGAACGACGCTGGTGCAATAGATACTAAATGCATATCGGATAGACTTCTCGTGAGTATCACTTATGCCTCAAACGTGCCTACAGGACCTGCAACATACCTCATGTCCTCTCTGTTTTACTTGTGGCAACTGTCGGCATCTTTTCTTCGTGTTTAACTAGCAGTCCTAAGCAAACATTAGCATTAACGGTGTGACTTTGAAGCTGTACTCTTCCTAAAACAAACAGATATTACATCTTATGAAATATACCGGTATTCCAAAGTTCGTATGAATTATTATCTCGATCAATAATGTACTAAATTCACCCTACTTTCATGGTTCACACAGTTTTCCTCACGACAGTCATGCATCAGTGTGTTAAGTTAGGTAATCCAAGTAATAGCAGTGTAAGCCGCACCTTGACTCTTGCAAACTGACTTAGACAATGTAATTGTTTCAGTTTCCATATTGACATGTGCGTTGTTACTTGTTTCAGTTTCTGTATATACATGTGTGTTGTTACTTGTTTTAGTTTCTGTATATACACGTGTGTTGTCACTTGTTTCAGTTTCCGTATATACATGTGTGTTGTTACTTGTTTCAGTTTCCGCATATACATGTGTGTTGTTACTTGTTGTAGTTTCTGTATATACATGTGTGTTGTTACTTGTTTCAGTTTTCATATATACATTACTTGTTTAAACCAGTGATTTTTATAAGAGTTACTAAGCTACAAAACTGACATGATGTATGGTTAATCAGTAATTAGACGTGTGATTGTCACGTGACTCATGTCTCACGTCATGTCCTGCTCGAGCGCAGCTCTGCAACAGCTGCCAGGATGGCCCCCGTGTATTCTTATCTAACAAAGATTGTCTTTTCTTTGTTCATGTCACGATTATCAATACAATAACCATGAAATCTTTAATCATATATTTAATTATTGTAACCTATTTTTATTTACAGAATATGCTAGTTATTGCTGTAAATTTCGCCACATTTTACCACTCACAGATATATCCAGTTCATGATCAGAGAGAAACTCTAGGTTGCACGTGCACCTCCTGTCACAATTGTACCATAACGAGGTCAGACTTTTTTGATCGTGATTGTGTCAATGATGTTTGCTGCGATAATCCCACTCTCTCAGTTGTGTGTGCCTGTGTTGTAGCAACACTTCGCTGTGTTGTGGCTTCCCGCGGCAGAAGGAGATACTCTAAAGACCATCATGTATGGATTGTTTGAGGTAGGTCTAGGCGGTGCTATGTATTATCTGCTTGCTTGTATCCTTGCAGACTGCTGTCCATCATATATTAACTCCCCTGGATCTCGATTTTATCTGATTGTATTGTCCTATATCTGTTGGTTATATCCTTGCAGACTACTGTCCATCATTTATTAACTCCCCTGGATCTCGATTCTAACTGATTGTATTGTCCTATATCTGTTGGTTATATCCTTGCATCATTCATCCTTATTAACTCCCCTGGCTCTGGATTCTATCCAGATACTGTGTATTGTCCTATATCTGTTGGTTATATCCTTGCAGACTGCTGTCCATCATTTATTAACTCCCCTGGATCTATCTGACTGTATTGTCCTATATCAGTTGGTTATATCCTTGCAGATTGCTGTCCATCCTTTATAAACTCCCCTGGATCTCGATTCTATCTGACTGTATTGTCCTATATCAGTTGGTTAGATCCTTGCAGATTGCTGTCCATCCTTTATAAACTCCCCTGGATCTCGATTCTATCTGACTGTGTATTGATGGTTATCTCTCAGGTTCATCTGTTTTCGGTGCTCTCTCCATCTGAGATGATGATTACATACAATGAGACAATGGAGAGAAAGGAAATGTTTAATACAATTTACTAAATCAACATTACAGTTTCTACTGCTAAAACGGAGATTTGAACTTGGGTTTTTCCACACTAGGCAAACTTTCTTCAAATTGCCGCAATATTTTTCTTAATCTTGGGTATTCCAACTGTTCGAACTTGAACAAAGTTTATGATATTCCATGGTGTTTTAAAATCTTCCAGTGGCACATGATGCAGAAGGAATACGGCAACTTCGAGTTGGAGCTCCACAACGCGATCGTAGCCGCATCATGTAAGATACTCAAGGCAACTACTGATGTACTACGACCGACCTATATGCCGGGTCGCCACCACTACATCTTCTCTCTCGCCACGTTCTCCAAGCTGTTTCAGTGCATGCGTAGATTACCGGACGAGAGCTGGGCTGAAGAGGAGCTTGTCATATCGCTATGGAAACACGAGGTGCAGCGAATGATCAGCGACACGATCGCGGTGACGAGCGATGCGTTGTGGTTCGAGCATAAACTCAGTGAAGTCACCAAGGAGGTAAGTAAGCCACGCTGTCAATCTTCTAATAATACCTTATAATACTTTATTTAATTAGTTCTAATAATGAAAACACATGGGACGGGCAGATCTGAGGGGATTTCGTGATTTATTGTAATATCCACTCCAAAGCAAGTTGTTTGGGGAAGCTATATAACAGGCGCCAGCATGCCCCACACATTCTGAGTTTTTTCAGCTCTTATGTAGAGGCCTGTATTGATTTGGATGAATTTGTTCAGTGATATGTTACTGCTTCAAATTCCACTTCATCCTTTCGTCTTGGAGTTAATGAACTGCAATTCTTTGCTTAGATGAACTTGTAAAAAAAGATTAAACATGCATTGTCTTTGTTTTCCGATATTTTGCTTTTTGATATTCTCAGTGTCCTAACCTGATTGGCTATGTCCCTCCATATGAATGACTCAACTCACTGATGACTCACTGATAACTCACCGATATCACGATGCATACGCCTGACCAGGTGTGGCCAGAGTTCACGATTCCAGACCGAACTTTCGTGACCTTCTCGACCGACCCGAGATCTTACCAGCGCCCAGTAACGGCACACGGCACTCGAACCATGAAAGTTGTTCTCCAGCCAATCACCAACCTGCAATCAGTGTACGCAGCCTTGCTCACCAACTTGAATCGGCACAACGATGAATTCGGAAACGTCTTTTTGGACATCAGCCTGTCCGACCACATCATCACACAAATAATACGCCTCCATCGTATCCTTGGCTTCCATCAAGGGTACGTTAATCAATTTAATCATCTACTTGATCTATTTTAATCTCATTGAATACCAATTTCTGAATTACATGGGATTGCTTTAAGTTATTCTAAGAATTGTAAATTAGTTAATTGTGTTCAGGATAGTGTATTGAAAATCTGCCATTTGAGGGGTGACCAATAAGTTAGACACATCATCGTGACCCCCCTTATACCTGTTTATTATTAAGGATCCTAAATCCTGTTAATTCTATATAAATTCCACTTTTTAGTTTGTTATATACAGGGTGGGCCAAAATTAAACCAAGCCTGATTTACCAACTATCACTCCACATTTTGACCAAATATAAAGTGTGACGTTGTACACACAAATGTGTGACATCACTAATATTCGTGTATGGTATCCATGGATCATGACAACTGTTCCCTTTTGACCAAAGTCTACTCATCTTGTAGGCTTGCATCTCGTAAACCATTATTATGCCGTCCTATAGTGCAGAAGATCTCACATTAATAAAGAATTTTCGATTAAGGGATGGTCTGCAAGAAGATTATTAGCGGAGTTTCCTACTAAAAACTGGACCAAAATTGGCGTGGAGCATGTCTGCATGAGGAAAGTCAACATGGCAGGGTTAACTGATCATGTTCTGGAAGGGGAAAGAACTGCACTTGTCATGGATACGATGCATGAATATTAGTGACATCACATATTTGTGCGTATGACGTCACATGTTATATTTGGTCAAAATGTGGCATGATAGTTGGCTCACCCTGTATATGATTAGGCATCTGGCATAATTAATCATTCTCCCCTATATCTTGCATAGAAAACGATTTCTATACCTTTTAATTGATTCAAAATAGTCACCGTCATAATGGTCTAGCCATTATGTATATCATTGTTTGAATAGTAATAAATATCATCATATATTTCCACAAACGCAGCACGTGTGTGTTTTAGTGGGAACTGTCTACTCGTGGGTGCAGTCGGGGCCCATCTCTCAACTCTGTGTCGTCTGGCGTTGCACGTAGCAGACATCCCTATCCACAAAATCGACTCAAGCAAGCACACATCCTTCTTTGATGGGTTGCGTTCGGCGATTCGTGTTACCGGCACGGAGGACCGATTAGTCACGCTGCTGTTCACCGCTCGTGACCTCGATGATGTCCTGCACCTCGATGCCTTGAACAGCATCTTAGTGAGCGGAGAGTACGCCCACTTGTTCTCGAACGACGAACTCGACGGACTTCTCCAAGCGATCATCTCACATCTTAAGCGCGACCAACCGACTGCTGTGTCGGACCCGATGAAGTTCTTCATCGCTCGAGTCTTGTCTAATCTCCACGTAATCATCTGCCTCCCACCCACGCATGAGCTACTCCGTACAGCCGCCTATAAATACCCCGGTCTAATCCGCGGCTGTCAGGTCATGTGGATCAACGACTGGACTCAAGACGCGCTGCTCGGAGATGCCACCTTCTTCATCAATAAAAACAAACTCAACGAACCTCTCCTCTTCAACAACCTAGAGTCAGTAATCTTTATTGAAACACATCGTGTTTATGTTTGAATACACTTTAACAGACATAACAGATTCAAATGAATTTATCCACAAAGATGTAGATATATCTCAGTCTAACCCATTAAGATTTTTAATACAGATATGTTTGTGGCAATGTGAGTGATATTTTGAGAACTCTAATATAAAAGAAATGCTGAGGACGACTTTTATCTGGTAGTTTTTTTATTCATTTTTAATTTTATGCATTGTTTGTCATTCAGTTGTTTTTGACCTTGACCCACAGGAAGAATGTGGCTTCGTGTCTTGCCAACATCCACAGCTTCATACTGCAAGACTGTAAACAGATCCCGTGGGCAGGCGACACGAGCACAAACATAGCATTCACCAACTTCGCTGTCGCTGAGAAGAAACGAGACAACTTCAAGGTCAGCCAGGTCAACGTGCCCAACTGGCCATACAGCAAGTCGATCACCATGGACAACATCAAGTAAGTTCGGACGAACTAACGTTTAATGTCACTAGTCTTTATAAATTAGATACACAAAACCTATATTTTTGTCCTTCCTACCATGACCGTGATATTAACTGGGAAAATGATATCATGTTTATAAAAAATGAGTGAATTTCTAAAATAGTTACGCAGTCAATCCAGATATTAGAACTCTCAAAATAGAATTATTATGTTCCATTTCCCAACTATTCATTTCATTTATTGATATATGCGTGTTTGTCTACACAAATTGATTCAAATGATTTCTGTGTCAGATAAAATCGATGGTGGCAGTCAGAGTAGTTTATTTAGAACAGCAGGAAATAGTACAAGAAAATATTTTTGGCTTTGCTGGCCCAAACTTATGACCTTCAAAACTCATAACCGTCAAATGATTGGTCTGGCCAACAAGTTTCTCCAGAAAAACTTCAAGCCTTTGTTAATTATTCAGATGGTGTGTGAGTTACAAGAACTTGATCAACTGGAGACGTTAGTCTCGGTTTAATTTTCTTTCCTGTGATAATGAGTTTTGTGCTTTTCTCTGATGCAGGTTGCGCCATTATGACAGCGTTGGGGGGCCTGCCAAGAACGAGGTTTTTGTCGGACCTATGACCTACCACCGATTTATCCACTGTTTCCATATTCTCTTCAAATGCATGGTACAAAAGCAGTCAGCTGTAGTGGACAAGCTCGGGTTTGTAACGTTATTTCTATTAAATTAATTAAAGACTAGAAACGTGAATCAAGGCACTGGGTTACAGTCTGCTACTATCAGCCGTGAATGCTCTCAGATAGGCTTTACACTGAGGATAATGTCGGGGTCAACAATATAGAACATCTATAAACTGTTGGCTATTGAAGAGAGATTCACAGTGATGGCAGTTGGATATTGTTACAGTGGTCAAGAGTGACCATAAGGAGGCTAGGGTCTGATTCAGGATGTGACATCTTGTTCATGGTGTAGAACAGAACCAGGCAGGTCAAGGCTGATCAAAGAAATAAAATTTCATGTTTACCGCCATAAGATGTTCATTCCGAAAGTGTAGAGTACCAACGGGACAAAAATGAGATGACGGCCTGTCAAAATCACATACACTTAGTCTGATATCATGAAGAATAATTTCTACTTGAGAATAGAGACAGCAAAAGACTTGGGATTGGGTATTAGTTACCAAGGTGGGTGATAGAATTTGTGTAGGTGTGTAAATACAGATAATTCACCGATTTATTGATTGTAACTAATAGTCATTACATCAGACAGATTGCAGACCTCTATGAAATCTATACAATTAATGTATATTGTGTATCTTGGCTGACTGCATCGCCAGTCAGTAATGGTTGTATATCTCTCATGATATCAACAGGCTCAATGATACAATGTGAACTCAATCGCAGGACATTACAATCGATGCATGTGCTGACCTCGTGTATTTTTTCAGAAAAGTGATTGCAATCCTGGAACAGACACAGTCAGACGCGACGGTTATCAAAATGGCGATCAAGTACACCACGAACAAGTTTGATGAAGCCAAGAGAAACACGAGCGAGCTGTTTGATACACTCAACAAGCGGGTGATGGAGCTGGAGCGACTCAAAGCTCGCGTCGGTCTGAGTACATCGCTCGATGCGTACCTCCATCTCACCGAGTGTGAGGCTGATGATGAAGACAGCGAGGAGTTGCTCCACCATGGTCTGTTCCTTCTCCTTTTTCTTGTCATCTTTCTTGTTTCCGTCTTATTCTGTACTACATTTCTTGTTGATATGTAGTCATAACCTACTGAACTTTATACACTATCATAATTATGGTAAACTTTGTATAGAGTTTTATTATACTGAAGTTGAAGTTGAACTTCATACTGAAGATCATTCTTGAGGTTTTACTAAACCCTGTGTCGTGTTTTATACTGACCTTTAAAGTTACATTTACACCAAACATTAAGGGTACCTTTATACAGAATGTTTATGAAGTTTATGATCACTTTTTTTTGAGCTCAGTCTTGTGTTTATATTGAGCTGTATATATGTTCAATGTGATTTTGTTACCGGAATTTATAACTAAACTTGATTGTGATCCTGATAGTTAGCTTTATGCTAGAACTTAGATTGGCACGATGATGTTTTATGGTGATATACCGTGCGTAACATAGTGATAGATTCCCGTAATGAACTTTCTGATGACTTTGTATTAAAATTATCGTCGATATTTCCGATGCTGACCTTAACTCTCTAGGCCTGCCCCAACCTGAAATATCCTCATTAAACCACATGTCAAATAAAACAGTGTAGCAGGACAGTGATTAATAAGGCAAATCACTTGCTGGTACAAAGATATCAATATATTACACAAATCGCCACCTGGTGAAGGATCTGATATACTGAATGGTGAATGGCATTCAATGAAACAAACATTTGTTACAATTTCTTCTTCTAAAAATTCAGTCATCATTGTTTCAAGTAAATTCGCCCGACCTGTATATAGTTGTGTTTCAAAGAACGTTTGAGACCTGCCAGTTTATTTCCACCTTTTGTGTATCCATGGCCGTAGACTGCCAAAATCGTGAGGTGCCAAATTGTAGTAAAGTATGTTATTATTGATGACATGATGACATGGCAGATGAATATGACAAGTATGATACGGAGTTTGATGAGATGCGCAAGGCGAACCTGCAGACGAGGCACATCCAAGTGAGGGAAGAGTTGGAGCAGATCAGAGAAAAGATTAGCGGCCTCACAGCCAGCATCCATCGTGCCAGGGAACATGTATGGACTATGGTAGATTATAAATAATCACCCTGTCAAGGAACAGGCATGTTTTACACAGGCCCACAGAGTTTTCCTCTGTTCATTTTATGGGATCACTATGGCTACCCTCAGAAATCGGAAACCTCAGTTTAAATTTCAAACATTGCAACTCAACCCTTTATAGTCTCGCATGCTTGTTACAGATACCTCCATGTCACTTGCATGGTATACAGACCTCAAGTATCAGTATCTTTTTGAAATGGTGTTGAGTTCCTGAATGCCCAGTAGAAATCTTGCCTTTTATCTCAGTAGAACTAGAAAAATCCATGTGAGTCCATGCCAGGTAACATGTATGGCATACAGTAGATTGTATGGAATGATTGCATGCCACGTAACATGTATGGCATACAGTAGATTGTATGGAATGATTGCATGCCACGTAACATGTATGGCATACAGTAGATCGTATGAAATGATTGCATGCCAGGTAACATGTATGGCATACAGGAGATCGTATGGAATGATTGCATGCCATGAGAAATGTGTTTCTGCCAATCGCAGATCTGCTATGGTACAGGAGCATTGATTATTATGACTTTTTGGCAGATCGTACATGGCATAACGTGTGGGAATATGTGTAGTCCAGTTGTCCAAGAGTACAGGAGATGGCACTTAACCTTTTTGTGGGTTCACCCATGATTCTACACGAAATTTAACAATTATATTTCTTTATGCTTGGTGACCGGTTATCTGGTGGTTGTGGGTCTCATCAGACGCAAGTCAACTTTAATGGTTAAAGACATGACGATTCTTGCTAGGAGTTTGTTGTCAAAATCCAGGAATGTCACACCTTCCTCCCACATTCGCTGACACCTTCCTCCCACATTCGCTGACACCTTCCTCCCACATTCGCTGACACTTTCCTCCCACATTCGCTGACACTTTCCTCCCACATTCGCTGACACCTTCCTCCCACATTCATTTTATTGAGAAAGATTTGTTTTGTAGTGGCCTTTTTTAATATTTAAGTGTATACATGTGTTCTAATTGTATTTGTAATGCGACCAAACCAGCTCAATATTAGCGAATCACTATTTTGGTACGAGTCCACTTTTCACTAACTGGTGGATGGATCTTATGGCTGAATTATTTGGCCAATAAAGTTTCAAGGATTACTCACTACCATTGTATTTATTTGATTTGGCAGGTGATTAAGTGGACCAGCAAGGTGGACCGCAGCGTTGTGGAGAACATTAAAAACTTTGCCAAGCCACCAGTTCTCGTGTATCAGATAATAGAGATGGTGATGATCATGATAGGGAAGAGGATGCCAACTCAACGGTTTATGGAGAAACAGGATACTTATAACAAGGATGACATGAGCAGTCGCATGTCTTCTAGTTCCAGTAGTACACGGATCGCCTCCAACAAGAAGGGTCTGTTCTGTTCGTAAATCATGTGGTACCATTGATAGTTTAATGCAGTTCTCTCTAGAGATACTAAATAGATAAAGTCACTCTGAGACAAAGTAGAAAATGCACATTTTGAAGGTATCTTTAAAAATATAGAAATGACCATCACATTTTTTCTCTTATGGCTACTGCCATTTCTCAAACTACCGCTAACTTACTGAGGCTCTGTTAATGCTATCTTGCTCGGCAACTTTCTCGTTGCAGTTCAATTACCACCAGTCCCAAAAGTCAGCAGTAAGCAGATATATTCATGCATTCTCACTTTTTCTTCTCTTTATGTGAGGTGTTGCTATTTCAGTTTTTTTTAATAATTTGATTCTTCACTTTTGTTAATTTCATGTTTTAGTTAATGATCTTTTGACTGCATGCATTACCCCCATGGATTATTTGTATTAAGTTTCATAATGAATGAAGATTCTATATCGTTTCTACTGGTGTTTCAATCGACCTGGCATTGTTGTTCTGCAATCACTTTCTCCTTCAGATTTCAGACATGGCTGTTTCTGATTGGATGTTAGTATTTCTCTGCCGCCCCTTCCCCCATCATCCCATTGTGCATAATCATCACTGATAACATCCTAACGTGTCTACAGATGGCTGTGACATTAGTTGGCTCTTGGTGGGCATTTCGTCAGCATTCAAAACCAAATCCAACAGCATGAGTCAACAAATGTGAGGCATGTCTGCCTTGACTCTGTCATTTCCACTACAGTGATTTCTGGGCCGCAATTTATAAAACAATAAAACTCACCATATTAATAATATTGTAATAGACAAACTGATGGACGGACAGATAGATGCACACAGACACGCATGCGATTGAAATAATGCATTTATAACTGTCACACATTTTCACTCAATTGTGAATTTCTATCATTCAGTATGATACACTATTATCATATTTTGCTGAAAACTAAGTGAATCATAAATTATAGTTGTACATAAATACATCAATAAGTCATGATCCTTTTGCCAGTACCGTCTCGTACTTTGTTTGTACGAATTACCGTACATAAAATTAGCTGAATCACAGAATCACTTGTATTTACTCTTGTATCACACTACATAGTAATTGTTTTCTTGATAAATATTTAAAATGTGGAGAATCCATTATTCGTGCGACTTTTCATGAAGAATTCATGGTGGTTACCCATTTTCGATTATAAGGAATTACAAAAGTTACCATTAGCGTTTGTATTAAATTGTTTTCTCGTGTCTTTCCAGTAAGAAGTCCGAATCGGGAGAGTGAGAGGTATGACAGGAAAGCGTGGAAGTCGATGCAGCTGACGATGAACGACACCATCAAGTACGTCGAGATGCTCCACAACATCCCGTGGGTCGAGGGACTCAATAACGACGTTTATCAAGGTACCTCTCACGTGATTCTGTGATTCGGTGATTCCGTGATATTAAGAGATATATTTGAAGAAAGTCTCGGCATGACACTATTCATCAAACGCACATGGTAGATTACCTCGATACCATATCCTACTTGCATTCGAGAACTTTTCCGACAACTTGCCTTATGGCAGTTTATAACAAGTCATTGGGCAAGGCTTGTCTGTAACAAGCATCAGCAAGTCCCTCGCAGCTTTTGTTTCCAGTGTATATTATTGTGGTATCTTTATTTGCACTAAAATTTAACATTTTGGTGGCTTTCACTGGTGTTTACTTTACTTTCATTGCCAGTATGTGCTATCTTTCACTGCCAGTGTGTGTTATCTTTCACCACCAGTGTGTGCTATCTTTCACCGCCAGTGTGTGTTATCTTTCATCGCAATTATTTGTTATCTTTCACAGCCAGTATGTGTTATCTTTCACCGCCAGTATGTGTTATCTTTCACCACCAGTATGTGTTATCTTTCACCACCAATGTGTGTTATCTTTCACCACCAATGTGTGTTATCTTTCACCACCATTATGTATTATCTTTCAACAACAGTAAGTGTTATCTTTCACCACCAGTATGTGTTATCTTTCATCACCATTATGTGTTATCTTTCACCGCCACTCTGTTATCTTTCAAAACCAGTAAGTGTTATCTTTTACGACCAGTATGTGTTATCTTTCACCTCCAGCATGTGTTGTCTTTCACCGCCAGCATGTGTGGTCTTTCACCGCCAGCATGTGTTATCTTTCAGTGCCAGCATGTGTGATCTCTCACTGTCACTGTGTGTTATCTATTACAGTAATTATGTGTTATCTATTACAGTAGTTATGTGTTATCTATTA
>WURV02127762.1:0-19189 GCA_011762755.2 Epimenia babai
AAAATGTTCGGGACCGCCAAAAGGCGGTCGCTTAAGACAAGTGGTCGCTGAATACGGGTGGTCGTTAGAGCAAGTTTAACTGTACTTAGTAAAAGACAAAAATTATATCGACCTAATGTTTTCTGCAGAATGCGATTACACTGCATATGAAGTGGAACTACGCGGTGTAAAGTCATGTAGTTTGATGGATAATTAAAACGAAATATAAAATTTTCATCTCGTTTTGTGCTGCGTTGTTGCGTATTCGGTTAACTACTGCGAAGTTGTATTTAAGACTGCGTGAGGGGGCAGTTGATCTAGTTGGTGGATCGTTGGACTTGAATCCAGAAGACAATACGTTTACAACCAGTGGCTTTTTTCATGCAAAAATGCCTAAAACCCGTTCGCCCATGGTGATCTTGCAGTGTGGTTATGCAAGGGCTTCTCTCTGGCGTGGCTGTGCCTCAAATGATCGTTGGGTGGTCTCTACCGCGCTTACCTCTTCGCTTTCTTGTCTTCTCATTGTTAACAATCATCAATTATAACAAACCTCGCTGAGTGCGCTACATGTGTAGTATTTGTCGTGTCAACTACATAGGCTGGCTTCTCACACGCCACGAATGATCTCCACAACAAGTACTTTGGTAACCGGCCTGTTTTAACAAAGTAACTCACTGAACAAGTAATTAACAGACCTGTAGTTAACTAACCTAACTGAGGATTGTGCTGTATGTAGTGCATTATACAATAAACACACGTGGCGAGACCCAAGCCCGACGGTATACAGAAAACACACGCGGCGTGACTCGAGTTTTGTTAACGCCACACCCTCTGATCGATGCACATCGATTCACACGACGCGCTATCGCACAAACATTTCCTGCATGGCCTATCACTTAAAGTCAATGCGTGCTAGTCATATCAACATTCTCATTACGCTGTTTCGCGTCGTGCAGCATCTCAAAGGCTGTTAGTCACTATGACAACCCGTTTATATACGTGACCTGATGGCATATGTTGCAGTCAACAGGTGTAAATTATAACAGATATCAACAGGCGAACCTTCGTGACTCGTTAGCGAGTTTGAATGAATATTTACTTCATTCTGGGAATAATATGGTATCCGCATGATACCTCCGTGTCTTACAGCTTCTGATGGAAGTCGCTCAGCGCAACCCTGAGGTTGAGATCGCTGTAATCGGTAAGTAGCGAGTGCTTTAATTAGATGCAACACTAAATGCAATGGAAAACTAAACATAACGCTATTCAAACAGTTATTAAAGATGCAGCAGATACGTGAACAAAATGATGCATCATCTTGTCACAGTGACTAAGGGATAAAATGGCACTTAAAATAAAACATCTTAATTTATTATTATAGGTGACATCGGGAAATTACATTACATATTAGAAATAATAAAAATAATCTTTGGAAATCTTCAGTCACTATGAAATGATTCTATTTTGGGTAGATACGTTTATCTTACTCATCTAAACATTTTTTATATATTAAAAAAAATAAACCATTATAAATACGTATAGTTAACTTAGTAATGTTTTGAATAGTGTTAATTTCCTGCAAAATGCCTGGAAATTTGAAGTATATTAGTTTTTAAAAAATATTTGGGATGGTGCTATTAACTGCTGGCCTGCAGCGTTTTCTTATTTTATTCTTTAACTTGTTCCTTAAAATCCGTTTACCAGATGTATTGCTTTAAGAAGGTAGTTCTTGAAATAGAACACATGTAACTTTTTTATCACTCATTACCTTTGCCGTAAATGATTTTTTTGTATGTAGAACTTGCCTATCGACTGATATGTATGTCTTCTCGTGTCAGTACATCGTAATACGATCTCCATTACAAACAGGCGGAACATGGGGATTTTGAGGTTCGAAAATTGCGTTTCAAACTGTAGAAGGTTATAAGTCTTTTAAGAAAGTGGTGCTAAGGAAAAATGTATTTACCAAAGGAGGTAAATATATGATTACTTTTAAGAAATAAAGAACTTTAATTTGAACTTGAGGTTTACACTAAACAAAACCGAAATATACCAAAGTACACAACTGAAAAAAATGCAGCACTTTTTGAGTTATAAAATAAGCTGAGAGTGATGCTAAAACTGTATCTTCGTAAGTCAAGAGAAACAGTTAGCGCTTCGGTTGGCCAACTTATTTGTACATTAAGATTTGGGCGATCGTATTAGCCTTATGACAAAAAATGAAGGGTAATGTGGCTAACAATATAAACTGATTAGCCTGACTTAAACCCACCGAATCTGGACAGACAATTGACCTTGCATTCACGCCACTGGTTCCAAACATCGACAGAATGGCAACATAATTATGTTGCGCACTCAGCTAAATCTATGATAATAAATGGTTATTTACAATGGGATGACGACATAGCGGGGAGGGGGGGGCGACACAAAGACAACCCATAGAGCATTTGAAGCACAGACACGTCAGAGAGAAAAACTTTGACAGAAAGACACTTCAAAGGCTACCGAGACCCGCGTTGGCATAGGAGTTTAAGGCGCTTTCTCCTCGAAAAACGCCACAGGTAGTATACTGGCTGAGGCAAGAAATGAACCACGGTCCTCCTGATTCAAAGTCAAGCGCTCTAGCCACTACACGAACTGCCTGCTCAAATAAGTCAATGACTTATTTTCTTTTCTGGATATTCCGGTAATGTATAATATGCGTTTTGTAATTGTGTCCACGATATTTACCAGATATTCGTTTTAACCATGCCGGCTGGCGACAATTCTTCACAAACGATGGACAAACAGACAAAGGTTCTGTTGGGCCGCGTCTCCGACCTCCCACCGCTGCCTCGTAAATGTCTCAAACTCTACATCAGCGCAAATCGCTCAGGTATTGCCGTTAAATCATCTTGCGTCGGACTTTGTTACGTCCCCCACTCAATGTACGGAAAGGTCAAAGGTGAATTTACAAAGACCGCGAGTTTTTTATTTCGTGCATAATTTTTTTAGAATAGGCGTTAAGAAAGATTACCTCGTTTTCGGGCCATTATTGCTTCTATACAAAGCTAGCCGAGTTAACACATTAGTCTTCATCGTAAGGGGTGGGTAAAACGCTATAGTGAAAACCACCGAGTCTGGGTACAGAGCTGACCATCGTTCATCCACGGCAGTGGTCACCAACTACAGACAGCCTACATATGTCGCACACTCCGCTAAAGCAGTGATAGTTGACTATAAATTACCGTGAGATGGCGAGATAGCGGAGAGGTAAGCGCCATAGACACCATACAGAAAGCGTTGAAGCAAAGCCGCTTCAAACCAAACTGCAAGGGCCGGGAAAAAGGGGTTTATGGCGCTTTTCACTCGAAAAACGCCACAGGTAGTATATTAGTTAGAACGGAGCTCGATCCATGCTCTTCCGGATACAAGTCCACCGATCCAACCACTACGCTGACTGCCGGCGACAGAAGGGCTACACTCGAACATTAGATTGTTCTTAGGGTACACGTTCCTTGCCTAGGATAGTATATACGGTACACCGTATTGAACCATGCAGCACACTATTTCTCCCCCGTACTACTCACTCCGTGTCAGAATTGACAACCACAGACCAAAGTGAAAATATCGCTCGTTATTATTTTCGTAATTTGTAGGCCATGCCATTGAGAGAATACACTGTCGTGGTTGTGATGTCGTGTCAGATTGTATTAAATTACCTACGTACCTTCTCTCATTTTGATTATCGTTTCTTTATTTAAACACTTTATTCTTTCTATATTCTAATTTTCATAATGATTGTAATCAATATGCTGTGACGAATATTCTAAAATTTTTATCACGGCTTTTTGTCAGTTTGAGGCTTATGTTACGTTGACTGTGAAAGATTTCGAGTTGGAGCGAGAGATGCTGTGGACGGAGACGTTTCCCGATCTTCAGCAGCATTGCGTGCGATACGGCGTGGATGTCGTGATGATCGACGCGAATGGAGACACGAGCGGCGATGGGTCTGACCACGTCTACGACAGACGCACATTTGACATTCACATGAAAGAGCTCACGTGCTGTTCGCGCGAGTCGTGCGGTCCCTTCGTATTGGTACGTTACTGCTAACAACTCGAATTAGACACAAAATAGCCTCAATGCTCTGCATGTGTTACCTTTGTATTTTCGTATTTACGACATGGCTAACACGGCAACCCACACCTCTAAGTGTACTTTGTGTATTTAGTGTACTAGTGTACGGAATACAACTGGGTGTGTATGTAGTGTAGTCAGATTAGATGGTGGGGCTGGGGATGGAATTACAACAGTACGCCACTAGAAACTGCAGTCGGTATGAAACTTCTCTTCAAAGTGATCAAATGTGATAGATGTAGCTGTTTCTACTAAAAACCACGAGAATTAAACTCTGCGCTGCAAATAGTATGTGAGTATACCATATCGATCAATATTAATCATTTCACCTGCCTCTATTCGCCCGTCATCGCCGAGACAAACCTGCATTGTGGTGTCTATAAAATTAAATTGGACACGAGATCTGACGACTAATCACTTCAATATGGCGTGGACGGCCGATTCGCTTTATGCTGTGTTAACTTTCATGATGGTCGTATTCGGGTGTGGATGATGACTCTAAATGGAAGACTTATGTTATTTAATTTTATTTTATTCAACACAATATAATTTGACAATAACAACACAATTCATAGAAAAATCCTAATGTAATCACTGAAGTGAATAATTATACACTATGATACCTATAAAGACAGTAGTTGCATTTACATACATTATTTACATAAAAATGATTGCGAGTCCATTAGCGAATCATAAGCGTTGAAGGGCGGTGCCAGAAGTGTAACCTTATCGAGGGCACCCCCTATTAAATGTTAGATATGCTGAAAGATGCTGTGAATCGATGTTTCCAATCCGACATTGAAATTATTAATTGTATATTTTGCCTTCATTCCCGTGTCTCTCACGCAGTGTTTGCTGGGTAACCTGCACGGACCCTGCCCGTTACCCGACTACCTCGATGAGACAGAGTACGAACACATCCGCAACGAGGCGTTTGAAGCTGGTCGAGGTCTGTAAAAGAGTCAATTGTTACGATTAGCCGCTTATTGCGAATGCCCGAAATGGTTTAGATACAGCGCGTAGCAGAAAAGACGCCAGTTTGGCGAATTGTATAAACACTCTAGACAATTATGGATTCTCTAGAAACGTTTATATCTATCTTTTTTTTCAACGGCATATCACGCGCAAAGTTTACTGTCATACAAAAAAAATCATTTTTCTCAAATGCCATCGGCTTTCAGCAAGAATATCAAGATAGAGTTGCCAAGTTACCAGAAGTGTGTCAGATAGAGTTAACCTTCGATGACATTCTTTTGAACAGATTTTTATAAGTTTTGACATGTCGATTTAATAAAATGATAGGACTATTGGCTTAAGGCGAGTTACTGAAAATATAATATTCCAGATATATGTTTTACAAGCGATTGGAAATGTAGCTTTTTCAAAATAATCGGTTAAACATTGATGATGAATGTTGATGGCGATGTTCGAATAGAACAAGTTTGATCTTGCGATAGTCTACGAGTGAAAGTTTCACGGTGCACACTCCTTCCAATGGATTTCTTTTATCACTTAACGTTTCATAGTTCTTCCAATGGATTTCTTTTATCACTTAACGTTTCATAGTCCTTCCAATTGATTTCTTTTATCACTTAACGTTTCATAGTCGTTCCAATTGATTTTTTTATCACTTAACGTTTCATAGTCCTTCCAATTGATTTTTTATCACTTAACGTTTCATAGTTCTTCCAATTGATTTCTTTTATCACTTAACGTTCCACAGTCCTGGGTGAGTTTAAAATCCATATCAAGTTCATTTCGCATCTTGAACAGAACAAAATTTCACATGTTTGCACCTCCGATAAAATTACTCTTATAACGGGAGGAAGGTTGAAGCATGCTGTATTTGTTGGAGGTAAAGTCCCATACCTTTCGTATGATACCAATACTGTACATATACCTTATAACCTGGGTCACACCACCCGGTATGACCGCTCACGTGAGTCACATTGTCAGTGTGACTGTACTTTTCAAGATATATAAAGATAAGACAATTTATCTTTTGAAACGACGCTTTGGATGTTTCAATTGTTTTTGCCAATTCTAAACTACTATGTAATCATGCATGCATACACCAATTACTTGTTATCGGATACACAAAAAATCATACACTTTCATACTTAATATAAGAATAACATTGGATGCACGGTTTCAAGTGAATTTATGTGACTTTAAGATGCTCAAAGAGCTTGCCTGTTTTTATCTTCTACCTGTGTTATGTAATCCACTATTTTTGTACACACTGAAAGCAGATATCAAGATTCTTGACGAGTGGTACAAGAAAGACATCAATATTATTCCACCCGCTTACGTCCTTCTTTCGTCTGATGAAGTCTCCTGCGATGACAGGTATTGTCGTAACAGAAGCTCACAAAAGTCACGCACGACGAAATGGGAAGTGTTTTATCAGGGTATTATAAAAGAACGCATCAGTTTCTCTTATGTGATGTGTTTGATAATGAAGATAACTGTCAATAATTCACAGCGGGTATTGCTCAAATAGACATTTCGAACGATAATATCGATCTCGGTACTTTTAATATTTTCAGATCCGGAAACAACCGGGAACAGGCGGAAGTGCACTACGACGTTTTAGATTTACTTCAGTACGGCGCAAGCGAGGCGTATCGCGAGGGCCTCATTCACCAGCACGAATCGCATAAACAAGATCGTTTCTTCTCTTCAGGTGCGTGTTGGGAATTTGCTGGGATCGTACATTGGGAGCAGCTGTACCTAATACAAAGGCGGCGTGCTGAGCGAAAATGTCACTGAATTGATTACAGTATCTCGACATATCAAGAATTCATTCGCTATAAGTCCTTTACATTACATATTACCATTCGTGAATCCACTACAGGCAAATGCTTAAAATATGACTGACTTTCCAATCACGAGTTGGGGCAAGACGTGTTTCCGTCTCGTATCTTCGATGCTGCTATCGCCATCTTGCGCAACTGTCTGAGTGTTATTGGATGTGACATTAAACATAACTAGGGGGATGTTTATTTATCGATTTAGAACGTATAAGATCGAAATGTCTCACAAATGTAATTCAATTGACATTTGACATTAGTCGTTGCAACACAAGTCAACAGCATGTTTTGTGATGGGTGATTGTTGTAACCTATGTATATTTCACGACTATATTTGCATTCACACTCACAGTTTCGAGCACATATATAGTCTTTACTATAATTACCTATTATATATTCGCATTTGTCATGTTTATTAGCCCCTTTTCAACTGAACTGAGCATCGTTGATAACTTGTGCTAGACGTATATATCACTACCACCCGCTCAGACGCTAGCTATTAGAGAGGTCTGGAATCTTTGGCCGTGTTGAATATAGGTCAAATCTACTGCGCACGCTTGGCGTTGGATTTTCCCCGTCTGAAACACCGTCGTGTGAACGCTGAAGACATCGGAATCGTAAAATCTCGTTGTTGCAGATATTCTAATTCTACGATTTCTATTGGTCGAATTTGGTCTAGAAAGTCTGTTTCGCCTTTACTTTCTCTATATCGCGTCACAACTTCCCTACGGCAAATTCCATTATGGATGAATTTATAAAATAACATATAAATAAAATTAATAAATATTGGATCAATAATACATTAAAATTTCGTTGAAAAAGATATAAGGGATATTAGATTACAATATATCATTTTCATTATGTAAAATGAATTTTGTATAAGTGCAATGCCTTAGAGTTTGTAATTTTGATTTCGTGGATTTATGTTATAAAATGAATTCGTTTGCGTAAGCCATCGCCATTCCCCATCGACATGATATGTACACTGGCCCAAATTCGAACGTGGTCAAGGTCATAACACGAGCGCCGTTGCAGGTGAAAAACTGTATAATATGTGGGAAATTGGAGAATTGCACGGTGGGAAACTATAATTATGATGGAAAATTGTATATGCGCTGAATAGCTGCCAAAACATTTCATTGCCAACCGCATCTGAGTGCATTTATTGGCTGATACCTGCGGTATATAAATGTTGTCCCTGACCTTCACTTTAAAACTTAACGTGACCTCCACGATCTACGGCGGACCTATATGTGTGGGGACCCACATTATAGCGAAGACCCTTGAAGAGGACTCGAACATTCTTAGCCTCCCTATTATTGTGTCTAGAGGGACTTTACTGCATTATTTCATAGGCAATATGTTTTCAGTAGTCATAGAAAGTAAATTTAATTCATCTTTTAATAAATAACAGGTGTGGAGATTGAGCTTGCTAAATCTTTAGAACTTTCACCGAAACGATGCATCGCCATAATGCGGACATTTAAAGGTAACGACCGCATTAATGTCATAATCGCTTTAGTAGAGAAGGATCCAGTGTGGCACGGGATTCTATTTACTGTAATGCAGTAATCGTTCACTTAAAAAAAATTTAGACACGAAAACGTAAAAAATACGGGGACAGGCCTGACGCCCGTTGTAGAGGGTGGGGGGCTTCACTAACAACCCGTTTGAAATGATGAATATTGTCATTGTCACAATAAATGGGATGCCAAATCATATGCAACAGTCGACGAATGGTATGTTATACCATATACGATGGATGGCTTATTGTATGTTATACCATATACGATGGATGGCTTATTGTATGTTATACCATATACGATGGATACCATCAAGTGGTACTATTATTGTATTATTAGTAGCATAAATTCGTCTCAACGGCGATCTGTACATTTGCAGGTTTAGATTTTATTCAATAACTTTGTTTTGTAAAGTGGAAATGAATTGTTTAAAAAATTTTTTCCTACACACTGAAAGTGTTGATAGATTTGTCCTCAGGACGGATTGTTACAAAATGTCCACGTCTCTATAATATAGAAGATTTGTCGTGTTCCTCACAGACCTACCATTGAACAAAGCCAAAGTACCGAACTACATCGACATTTCCGAAAGCGGTAAAGTCAACGACGTCGCTCAGAATCGACTCAGATCGATGCGCGAAAATATTACATTCTATTTAAATAATGACAATCGATACACGTTTGAAATACCCTGGTGTACCGAGGAACTATTAACGGACAACTTTAATCACCAACATAAAGAGAATTTATGTACCGCTGTAGGTGCCAAAATTAAGAAGGTCTTTGAAGAGTTTTTACTGGACGAATGCGACATGCAGACGCCTCTGGAAGGAGTGAACAAGATTTGCTGGCAAGCCTTAATTAATCTAACGTATGCCAAGACTTTGGTGCAACACTGCGGGACATATATCGCATCGCCTTCTCTCGCAGCCTTAAAAGACCGATTTGCAGACGGCTCGCACTCCGATCACCGCGTTGTGGTGATCTACGGGCAGCCAGCATGTGGCAAAACATGCCTCGTCAGTCATTTAGTCCTGAATGCATCAGATTTTGTCAATGATGCCATCGTCATCGTACGGTACAGAAACTGCGGCTGCACGACCATGGATTACAGCGATATTTTTGAAGAAAAACTTGAAAGTATATCGCAGCAAATTTCTTATATAACTAATAGCAAAATAGACATTTCAACCCACGACAGCGAAGTACTGAATACGTCGTTACGAAAAATATGTTATTATTTATTACAGCATAACAGACAGCTTTTAATTTTACTCGACGGTGTTTTGAACTATCATGAGCTAGTTACGAATATGAACAAATACGTACATTTATTTTCATGTTCTTTGCCGTCAAAGATTCACATCGTTATTACAGTTTCGGTTTTAGAAGTTGATTTGAATGCATTCAAGACAGTATTGCGTGAACTAACATTGACGCAATCGTCAGTGAAGCAAAGTGACCTCTCTGAAGCGGCTATCATTGATACTGTAGAGAAGGTTCTAGAAAAACACCAACGTCAAATAACGTGCGAGCAACAGGAGTTTATAGTTCGCAGTGTTTCCATGAGCAACAGTCGATACCATATGAATTTGTTGATAGAAGAAGCAGCCATGTGGACATCGTACCAGGCTCCCAGTCCCGACTACACCCCCCTCTGTCTAGCTGAAACGATTGGTCAACGATTCGCGTACCTCGAGGCGCGCTATGGCGACGTTATCATAACGCACGTCACCCGTTATTTACTTCTGGCGGCAGCGGGACTATCCGAGATGGAGATCCTTGACCTTTTGTCATGTAACAATGACGTCATACTCGCGTGTTATCCCCACTCTCTGCCGTCAGTCATGAGGGTCCCATCATCTCTGTGGGTTAACATCAAACATGACATGGGTATGTATTTTCACATTCGAATTTTTTGTTGTTTCGCGTTTACCTTTATTATCATTATTATTATTTCTAATTATTCAAAGATGGGAAGAAATTCACAGAAAAAAACATATACCTCTTATGGGACACGAACCCACGACCCCCAGATAACCCGTCTGGTGCTTTACCAACTGAGCTACGGGGCAAGCCTTTTCCTGCACATTTAGATATTTGACACCGTATTTTAAGAACCACTGATATTTTAAGTCCGTATATTATCCCATCAGAGGTATAGGTTTTTTCTGTGCATTCGTTTTCAACTATTCAGAGAACCACATTGGCTAGCCCATTAACATCACATTTGAAGATGGTTCAGGATAGACTATAGCTAATTATGCAGTACATTATGTATGCATATTGCCTTCCATATACTACATAATTTATCTGATAGTTACGTTTTTACTTTTTCAAATTGAACTTTCGATTATATGCAAAATTTGGTTGGTAATATGCTACGATGGTAGATCGATATAAAAGTTGATATCTCCATCAAAAAGGGAAATAGGAACAGTTATAGTTAGTTTATAAGCGTGGTAAATATGAGCCGCACGGACTATATTGCATCATAATTCTCTTATTAAGTTTATAATAACACACTTCCATAAAGGTCTTTCTAATAATTCAAAAATGCGAATCTGGCTTATTCTATGGACTCGAGGGCGCGGTTAGTGCGCATTCATGCTTGCAACCGGTCGCATGAAAAGTCGTGATTCCCGCCCCTGCACCACGTGGTATCACAATATCGACACAATGTACAGTAACATGCGTGTAAATCTTCAATATATTCATTGTTATCCCAGCACTAGTGTTATTTTTCAAAAATGACCGTTTCACTCTTAACACGAATGTTAATCTTCCACAATGATTGTTATAACGCCAACACAAGTGCTAATCTTCACAAATGAATATGAGCCGAACACGAGAATTTATCTGAAATTTTGTTCAGAATGATTATATTATATAATGTTTTTATATATTATATAATGTTTTTACATGGCCACTTTAGGATCGTTCTTAGTGATGCAATTCGCTGACAATAAATGGCTGATCACGATGCACTCGGAGGTGCGGATTGTCGCCCGTGAACTGTACCTCCAGCACAACGAAGACATTCGACAAGGTCACATTGACATTGCCCAGCTGTTCCTCGAGTCGTGGCTCGGGAGCAAACCTCTCGTCGACAAGGACCGACACATCTCTCTCCTTGATCAGGGAAACCGACTCGTCTGTCAGCAGCCGTTACTTTACAGCGAAACAAGATACAACCTGCGTCGCATCAACCACCTTTGGTACCACCTACTCCACGCCGGTAATCCCCCAATACCACGCCCTATAGTTACACCCAAATAAATGTATCGTGTATGGCCATACGTCATGCCCATTCTGCGTATCTCCCTTCTGCTCGCATTAGGCAGGTTGCTGCCACGGTCGTCTCATACCGTTTGTATCAACAACTACATTTGTAGATGAAAAACAGTTGTATTAATATGTCATAATATTCGCAACAAGACGACTCATATGACATAAATTTCTCCTGAATTTACAATAGATACTGTTTTAGAATGGTGTTTTACTTTATTTACAATTCTTTAGTAAATAAAGTGTAATGAATAATAACAATATGAATATGTAATATTAAGACATTGAAGTATATCACAAATTTCCACCTGAAACTTCTACTTCACTTAATGTATGCGCCGCCTGGGTGGTTTCTGTGAGAATCTGTGAAGATACATTCTGAAGACCTGTCTCAATGTGTACCGACCAGGAGAAATCGAAAGCTTCAAGGACTACACTTACTGTAACTTTGAATACATGCTCGCCACGGCACATATCGGCGGCGTTCGTACTCTCCTGACAAACTTGCAGACGACGTTACAGCATCTTCTCGATGCTCAGCTCTACCTCATCCTCCACTGCATCAAGCTGTCTCTTACCGTGCTGCAGAAGGACCCGTTACAGCTCGCCAGCGAGTTTATTGGAAGACTCAAACAACTTCGCGGTGAGCTCGTGTAATCAATATTAGTATCCGTTCTCAGTACCGTCAGTATACAGCTTTCTACAAATAAAATTTAATGTGAAGGCGGAGGTAGATATACTCAGATATACACATTGTCGAAATTCACTAATCTAACACAATTGCACGAAAAGCAAGAAAAACGATAGTTTTAGAACAGTTTTATTTATGGTAGCAAATGTCAGTTACACTAGCAATATTGAATATGTCAAAGAAATATTCAAACGATAGCTTGCTTCAATACAGATCAATCTCAATATTCGAATGTACAAAAATCTTTGTAGCTTTTTATCTGGAAAATGCGGGGAAATCCCTTCTTCAAACCTGAGATCTTACTTACCCTAATGTCACATTGTATAGTCGATGTCAATTAGCTATCTGTCTGCTGATCTGTCTGCTGCGCGACACACAGACTACTACCCGAGTTACATCGAGCCACTCGTCACTCAGTGCATGCAGTGGTGCGACGCGTATCAACTGCCCCTCGTCGTTCCACTCACCACGTGGCTTCCCGATATCCGGAAGCAGACCCTCGTCCGGATACAGATGCCCGTCACGATCACCTGCATCCTCCCCACACCCAACAGTCAGCACGTGTTCTGCGCTACGAATGAATACGATATCTGCATGTACCACGTGCCCCTCAAAAAACTCATTGCGACCATGTCCGGTATGTGTTTCATCGTTAATTCAAATCCAAATTGCCTTTCTTGTGTCTGAACATAGAGCCAAGAACCAATTGAGGCTTATAAAGCGCGTTTTAGCATATTTTTTTCCAAGTAGTGGGGAATATGATTTTGTAAAACCGTATTATACTAGATACCAAAAATAATTCTAAAATCACAAAGAATTCACAATCCACACCAATCCACAGCTAAGTTTCATAGTTGTTAAGCCGAGAAAGTATCGAATTAATAAATTTCGGTTTAGCTTCACAATCTGTACCCTAAAATGTTAAGGTAATTACAATAATATTCTACAGTAACAGCATCGATAATTAAACAGGCTAAACCCTGGTTTCGGATGTGTTATGAGTTATTTATTGATACGAACAGTTAGTCTTAGTTTGAGCGGGAAATTGATCCATCGAGTTATAGTTGTCCGTGATATTCCTAACGTTCTTCAATCGGCTGTTGGAAAAACCAATGCTGTTATAGTAATATAATACGATGAGAGAATGGGGGGGAGTGGAACGGGGTGACGCGAAGACGAGGTGGAGAGAAGGTGAGTCTGGGAGGGAGAAAAGCGGTAGACTAGTGTGTCAGGCAGGCCGAATTTTATTTCTTTGGGTTGGCTTCAGTTAGCGGTCCATGCCTCCAAAAATCCGAGGTTCCTATCTACATCGATATCTTTAGAGCACTAGTATTTTTGATTACATCTATAAAATTATAAATTAGCCCTACCACCGCGATTCTATGATCAATTTACCACGGAATACGATGGCTGGAATTTTCGGTGCACTTTTCCCGATAACAAAACCTGGTTGTTTGACCTTGATGAACCACTGATTTAGAAATACTCGGTAGTGAAGTCACACAGTGTTTGTTCAGGTCATTGCGGCGTGATTCGCTGCCTGGTGCTGGCGTACAACTCGCGCCGTTTGGCGAGTGGTGCTGACGACGGGACAGTGAGGTTATGGGATATCGTGTCGTCTAACTGCACCCATGTCTTCAGGTAACTTCACATCACATTTCTTCATTTCCACGCTTAAAAATAGTTATAACAAGTTTTACAATCACCTACTTCAATGCTAATATTTCTCAACATGCAAACACAAAACCTGATTCATTTCCTGTTATGGTAGGCTCGCGAAAGATGCCTGGTTTCTGCGGGTTCCACCTCGCACACTGCACAAAAACCACATTTCAACCACTGCGTTACTTACGCCAACTACAATGAATACTGAATTTATAGGAACAAAAATTTTCGATTAACTGCATCAGATAGACCTTTATCCATGCGCTCACATGATCGATGAGATGAAATAAAATGAAATTTTATTGATTTATAGTGCCCTTTTAACACATGGCAATCAAATAGATACTATATAATCCTTGCATCTGTGTGTGTTAGGGAACAGAGCGGACCGGTTTTGTGTCTAGCCATTACTCATTACAACAAACTCGTATGTGGCTCGGTCGACAGCACCGTGGTGGTCTTAGATCCTCAGCTACGAATGGTGACACACGTGCTGCGTTCGCACAATAAACCTGTCACGTGTGTGCTGCTCTGTAGCAACGACACAATACTCGCTTCCTGTAAGCTGTCCGCTGTACACCTTTAACATCAAAAGTTATCTTTGATCGTTAAAGAGAAATGCACAGAAAAATAACCTATAACTTTGATGTATAGGTTTTTCTCTGCGCATTTCTCTCCAGCTCTTCATGGAACCACATTGGCTTGCCCTCTTACCATCACTTTAATAGTTAAGACATAATGGAAAAGCGTGTGTCAACAACATGAACACGTACGTCTTCGGATTCACACGTCATTCGTTCTCTGTGTATTTGTATAGTGTATTTCTCTATCTGTATTCTTCAATATTCATCAATATACGGTATATCATGTTATCTTATCCTCACCTTTTTTTGTCGATGATGGCTAACCTTTACATATACACACGTAAAATTATCATAAATAACATTAATCCGGTTAGCCACTGTGGTTGTATGAATAACTGGAGAGAAATGCGCAGATAAAAATAATAAATGAGTTTTATACTTAGTACATATGGTCAAACGAATATATTTTGTATCAGAACTAGATTATACTACCTTAATATATAAGATACTGGATATTCATTTAGATCCTATAAATAGAAAATGGCAAGTTTATTTGACTCGTGATTTGTCACATTTGAAATATGATCAAATATCTACAAAATTTCAACATTGTGGGGGAGAGTCTATCAATCAACTGCTTCTTGAAATTAACGTTGATGAAGTCATTAACTCTACCTGGAGCGTACATGGTTGTAGATCGTTTGTGAATTATGATTCAATCACGTTTGTTGAGACTCGATTGTAATTAAGCCCCTTGATTGATACGATCACGAAACGAACTATTGTCTTATAAAAGTGACCTCGTTGCTGACATATTCTAGTAATCAATAAACCTAATAACTACCCATCGAATCTGCAGATCTTACAGTTCAGCACGTGGTCTTACAGCAATCTTGAGTAAGTTCTGCCCTCAATTGTCGTGTAGCGCGTGACTTCTATCGAAATATCGATCCTTGTTTCTCGCGCAAATTCGCTCTCTTCGATCAATTGTAATTTTTGGCGACTAATTTGGCACATTGATATTATAAACGCCTAAATGCCATACTCGTAGATGTATTGGCTCATATAAAGATATAGCCATTTATGGTACGCATAACATGTCTGGTATGTTGCGTAGATGTGCTATTATTCCATAACCGAGTCGAACATCTTGTGTTTGTCTTAGCATCGATGGATGGTTGCGTGATCATCTGGAGCATGGAAGATATGTCACGACTGAACAGTATTAGTGTCTCCAATATGGCGCCCATCACGACGATGGACCTCTCAGCCGATAAAACCTTCCTCATTTTAGGTAATGCGTGTGATCGAGTAGCAGGTTTTAGACTTATGTCATAATGCAAAACATTGTAAATCGAGACAGTAAGAATGTTTCTCCGTGTTTATTAACACTTCCATTTTTATAAATTGCTGTAAAATTCTGTCACAAGAGTCCTATTGGCTCGTGCAGACTTCCGTCTGTCGTACCCAGTTAAAGACTTCCGTCCGTCGTACCCAGTTAAAGACTTTCGTCTGTCGTACCCAGTTAAAGACTTTCGTCTGTCGTACCCAGTTAAAGACTTTCGTCTGTCGTACCCAGTTAAAGACTTCCGTCCGTCGTACCCAGTCAGACTTCCGTCTGTCGTACCCAGTTAAAGACTACGACACTCGATACATGGTGCTGGTGAATCCTGTAGTGTGCTTCTTTAACAATCTCAACAATTATCTCCCCTTTACCGGTCATCGAACGATGGCCGGGCCAAGTTGGCCCATTGGCTGATGGTCTCATGACCCTATAATAGCCGGTCTGAGCAGTGTTTTAACTACGTTATGTGCACGGTGGGTGACAGTGAAAGCAGCGATGAGGAATCCGCGCGTGAATGATTTATTGATATATCTACGTCGTGTAGTTTTGTATCGACAGGTTGCAACGATTGCACCGGTATGTCCAGCGTGCACGTGTTCTCCTTCACCACGGGCACCGAAATACACATCCTCTCCGGCCACTCGTCGAAGGTTTTCGTCTCGTATGCACGCAATGTACCATAGCTTAGGTTACACAAAAAGTCTTAAAGTCAAAAAATCTGAGAACATTCTGGAAATAGCGTTGATACTGAGCAATGTTCACAAGATCACGTTCTTAAGTAAATTGTGATATCTAACATGCCATCAATTCTTTCTGCACCCAATGCGGTATACTTTGCTCAAGATGGTTGGAGGCTAATCTAGACGTCATATAGATATTGGCAGGAAGCAAATCGTGTTTGTTCTTAATGCACGCAGGTGACCTGTTTGCGTATCTCTGGAGATTGTCGCCACGCGGTAGTGGCGTGCGACGACGGCAGCGCCAACGTCTACAATGTTCTCACCACGGAAATGTTACAACGTTACAAACCGCACACCCACCCCATACTCTCGCTGCACGTCTCGAACTGCACCGATCTATTCTTTACTGCATCCCAGGTATAGCTCCAACCCTTGTTAAACGCGTGTCTGGTGACATAATATAGTACGACTACGATCAATAACATCATGGAGATGCTTTTGACTTCAGAAAAACATCCAAACATCACGGGGCGAACCTATTTTCAGTATGAATGTATGTATAAGTAATCGTTGCGTGGGCTATTCTTGGCCCTGTACAAACCTAGTCTATTAATGTGGCTAACACGATAATTTGATTAGCCTAATTTATAAGGGGTAGGGAATATACCTCCTGTGACAACCCACCGAGTCTAGGGGGGATATTGACCTTCTTCCATCCATACCACTGGTTCCAATCATCTAAATACGGGCTTAATATGTTGCACATTCCGCTAGGTCTATGAAAAGGTAATGGTCATTTAAAATGAGATGACGACATAGCGAGGAGGTAAGCGAAATAGAGACCATACATAGAACATCGGAGGCACAACAAACATGAAAACCCCTAACAGAACCACACTGCAAAGGCGGGAGCGGGAATTGAACCAGGGACCTCTCGATTCAAAGTTATACGCCCTAACCACTACGATAAATCATTATTTTTCAAGCTACGCAAGCGGCGTTAAAGTACGAGATATAAATTCGTAAATTTATTTCACTTCAGAATTTACATTTGAAGGAAAATTCTAGTAAACTATACACTTTACTTGTGCGGACAGACGGAAGTGTGCGTGTCTAATGTATATAAGACGGCGGCAGGAGAAGTAAACTACTTGACCCATGAATCTGTGATCACGTGTATCAAAGTGACCTCGCATGGGAAGTACGTTTTGTCAGGTGAGTGAGAAGTTTACTGGATGTGTGCGGGTGCGCAGTACTTAATGCTGCTAAGATTCGTTTTGATAGGCCAGCGAAACTATGGTAGTGAATAGTGCTATGTTTTTATTTAGGAGGAAAAAAGGCATTGGTTCAGCATTCAACATGCCTTTATTAAAATTCAACATGCCTTTATTAGAATACAACAGGTCTTTCTTGGAATGTCTAATTTCACCATATCCAATTCCAGGCTGTTTTATTTGGTGCTTCCTGTTACACTCTTGATAGCGAAAATTATCGTAAAATCCTCATTCCATGTCACTGAAGTGTTAAGGTTTAGTGTGATTATTAAGAAAATTCTTTACAACGCGCAAGGTAATCATTTACTATTTTTACTATAACTATTTTGTTCAAGATATAGAGAGATATAGAGAAATTACAATGTTGATCAAAACTCAAAACAATTCTTCCCCTATAACATGGATCGATTTCAATCCAAAATGGATTGGTTCTAACATATCACACGTCACACTGTGTACCTCGTATGTTTCGATAAAGATACAGGTATGGTAGACGGTTCTTATTGTCTTATTCTCATTGGTAACGTTCGTGGATCATGTGTTGACGTTCGTGGATCATGTGTTGACGTTCGTGGATCATGTGTTGACATGTGTGTTCCAGGCGGGAAAGACAGCTGCGCTAAACTGTGGAATCTGGACGTTAGCGTTCTCACCGAAGAGTTTATCGGTCACCGCGGGGCCATCACGTGCGTGGATATCGCTACGGACGAGGCGTACGTAGTGACGGGGTCAGAGGACACAACGGTAAAAGTGTGGAGTGTTACCCTCGCCAACATCGTTACGAACTATGAGGTCACCAAACGTGGGACAATCTAGCATAGAGTATGCTACAACTATCCTTTAGTATGGTTAGCCGTCAAAACACGCTCTTAATGCCTTACCCTCCGCTATCTCATTATCTCGTTGTAAATAATACTTGACTATCGCTGATTTAGGAGAGTTTGCGACAGGCTGTCTGTAGATGTTAGGAACTAGCGATGTAAATGGATATAGGTCAACGGTAGTGTACCGACCCTTAGGCCAACGGTAGTGTACCTACCCTTAGGTCAACGGTAGTGTACCTACCCTTAGGTCAACGGTAGTGTACCTACCCTTAGGTCAACGGTAGTGTACCTACCCTTAGGTCAACGGTAGTGTACCTACCCTTAGGTCAACGGTAGTGTACCTACCCTTAGGTCAACGGTAGTGTACCTACCCTTAGGTCAACGGTAGTGTACCTACCCTTAGG